>BRDA01085973.1:0-12815 GCA_036984385.1 Crenuchus spilurus
AAAAAAACAAGCCTATTCAATAAAGAAAGATCTAAAGAACATTCCTATTGGACATTCCTGAACTCACGTTTTCTGAGAAATCCTGTTTTGTGGAATAGCTGGCGTTTCTTCACACTCTTCCACAACATACACATATACATCTCCTCCATCTTACTGACAGCGGCTCCACTGGAGAGCATATTCAACATGTGGCTGGCTGAATGAGCTGTCACTCATGTCTTAACCCAATCACTCGAGACTAATTGCATGCTTGTGCTAATGGGGTGGGCGGGGCCTGTGCTCAATTGCCTTTAATTCTCGGTTGTGTGATGTTAATTACCTGAGTCAAGTAAACGAGTTAGGAGGGGTGTTCCAGAGAAACGAGGATCCCCCTACAACGCTTCGTCTTAATTATCCAATTTCTACTGATTAGATTGAATCTTGAACCCCACAAATGAATTCATTAGCCGTCGAATCCACAGAAGCTAAGTGAGGAGTATTGGAGGGAGGCGGCCGTCTGTTTCAGTCTAGTGTCTCTCTCTTATGGTATAGCTGTGGAGCACAGTACCCTAAACGCAGCATTTTAATCACATGACTGTATACCTAAAGGCTATTACAGAATAACTCTGTGACACTCAGTGTTTTCTGAACATTATAGGTACATTAAGATATAACAAGAGATGTGTACTTGGTGAACCTTGAAACTGAAACTTGAAACTGAACCGACCGGTGGACCGAAATGAACATTTTGGGCCAAAAACAAATGCCAAACATGGTTTATCATTTCTATAATCATTATAAATTATAGTCAGGAATGAATGTCTGTATTTTAATTAGTTGGTTTGACATAATTAGGTTTAATAATGTGAGTTTAATTGATAAAATTGATCTTTTATATTTGTACAGAGTTGCTTGAAAGTTTGTGAATCCTTTAGAATGTTCTATATTTCTGCATAAATGTGACCTAAAACATCATCAGATGTTCACACAAGTCCCAAAAGTAGATAAAGAGAACACAGTTAAACAAATGAGACACACATATTATACTTGGTCATTTATTTATTGAGGAAAATGCTCCAGTATGACATATTTGTGAGTGGCTACAGACACTGAAACATTTCTTCTGGTAATTGTGAGATGGTGCCTAACACTGCAGCTGCCAGAGCACAAACACAAAGCTAAGCGGCTAATACAAACACAAAGCTAAGCGGCTGTATTCTGCCTTTATCATAACAAGTGTAGTTTAGTAAAGGTTGTGCTTGTAGTTTGTTGTCTTTTTCCATTTCGCCACCAAACTGAAAGAGTGCTGGTGAATCTGTTTTTGTTAACTGGTGAGGAAAAGCACAATTCTTAATGTCCAAAAATGTAACAGTTTCATTGTTTCATTCATTCAAAACCTCATTGTTCAGTACAAATTATTCTGTCTTTTCACTTAATAATAATAATAATAATAATAATAATAATAATAATAATAATAATAATAATAATAAAAATAAATAATAATAATAATAATGTTGGTTGCCGAATACTCACTTGTCCCTAGTGCAAAGCTAAAAAAGTGAAAAAAATTGAGAAGGAACATGGCTGTTTAGTGGTTGTGTAGACTAGTCAACTAAGAAAGTCAATACAGTGAGTACTAATCAACTAGTCAAGGGAAATCCAGCACTCAAACAATCAAACTAACTCTATTGCAGACTGTATAACCTTGCTGACGTACTTGATTTGGAACCATTGACTATGATTTTGCCATTTTATTGACAAATAAACTCATTTAGTACCATTTAGAAAGATGTGTACACAATGTACATAAAGCTGTGGCACATCAGTCAGTTTGTTGCTAATGGCTCCAAACTAAGTTGTGACTTTTAAAAAACTTTTTAGTCCAAGGTCTGTATCGTCCTCTGTAAGCCTTGCTGTTCTCAGTTGATTGTTACTACCATTTAAGTTGATGTCTTTCACACATTTCTGGTGCACACAAGTTTCAGTCTAGTTTCCAAGGAGCTGTGGTGAGTTCATAAAGCACCATTCCTTCTGTCTGATTTAGTGCAGTTTAGTGATGGACGGTGTTTACCCCCCTGTTTCAGGTCTACAGGCAAACATCATGATGGACGATGACATTGGGGAGAGGAGGCTAGTGGAAGTCTTACAAAGGGACAATCTTTTTTTTTTTTTTTTTCTTAATTTTTACCAATTTTCTCTCCTTCCCATTGTGGTAGTAGCCAGTTGACCCATCCCATCTGGTAGGGGGCTCTCTCCATCACTTTGCACTGTCCCTGACTTTAGGAGGGTGAAGACAAGCACTAGCCTCCTCCGTTGCGTGTGATAAGGCCACCAGCTCTTTTCAAAATGCTGCTGATATATCGTCACTGGGGAGCCAATGCGCTCGGAGGAAAGTACAGGATTCCCAACTCCGAATGGACCAATCAGTAGACGCCTGAGCCAGCGGACATTGCAACATGAAAGTGATAGGGAAAGAAAGCATCATCTACCCACCCAGAGAGAGCACTGCCAATTTTTGCTCTCTTGGGTCCCGGCTGTTGATGGCAAACAGCATGACCGGGATTCAAACTCGCGATCCTCTGGTCATAGTGTCAGCGTCTTAGCCTGCTGAGCTACTCGGGGCCCCTGGCACTATACATTTTAATATTCTTTCTTTTATATGTTTTGTTTTAGATGTTATTTCATTAATCACTACAAACCCAAGTGAGGTAAAGTATGGAGGAAATGCAGTGTTTCTTACATTTGCCCAAAATGGTACATTTACCCATTTCTGCATTTCAGGTCTGCAGCACAATCCAAAAAATGTTGGGACAAGGGCAATTTAGGGCAAGTATTGTGATAAAAAAGCATTGATATGATTGTAAACAAATGATGTCCACCAGTGATTGTAATAATGACTTAATACTAAAGCAATATTCATGAAAGGCTGAGCATTTGAGGAGCAAAATTGGGCAAAAAATGCTTGAGAATTGACTGAAATGTGTAAAAACATGTTTGTCAGACAAAATATGGGAACGTTGTTGAATATTTCTCCCCTTACAATGCATAACATTATTAAACAATTCAAGGAATTTGGAGGAATTTCAGTGCTTAAAGGGCAAGGGTACAAACCTAAGCTGAACACCTGTGATCTCGGACCCCTCAGATGGCACTGCATCAATAACTGATTCATCAACAGCTGGGGCAGTCAAGGTCTGGTGGTAGAGATCTGGTCTTTTGACCTGAAGGTGACAGAAGAGCATTTGAGCATGGCACGTAACCCGTAACTGCTCCCCGGGGGCCGTGAAACACCTGAAACAGTTTCTCAGTTGATAAAATGTTGTGAGAAGGAATGGCAACATAACAAAGTGGGAACTGCTTCACCATCCCAACGTTTTTGGAATGTGTTGCAGGCCTGAAATGCAGGAATGGATGTATATGAACAAATGACAATATAATATCTTGGGCTCATACTGTCTGTAATTAAATAAAAGTCACTGAAATGCCACAAAAGAGTCTTCTGGAACATCTCACTGCCTCTATTCTTGATAATGACGACCACTTGACTAGTGACCTGTTTTTTTTTTAGTATTTTTTAGGAATGACTAATAAAAATGAATAATCACAACTATAAAGACCATTTAAAATCAAACCCAGGGCCCAAAGGTCAGGCGGATGTCATGTTATTCTTTGATGCCCGACTCTGTAACTAGTGAACCCCAGCTAATTTAACTTCCCCACCATTTCTCACCAGCCCTTCATTTTTCTCCTTCTCCTCATCTCTCTCCACTTGACTCTACCGCCTTCTCATCTTTCTCTTCTCCTCCTCCCCTCCCCCTGCCGCCTTTTCCACCCTCAGCACTCTTCCATCCATCTCTCCTGTATTCTCTCTCATCTTCTGTCTTTCTTCCTCTTCTTCGTTTTCACAGCTCCTTACTGAGCATTATTAGAATAGTCTGAGTCTGTGTTTTCCTTAATTAGCCGCTGATGTTGCGCTTCTGAGCAGCGTGCGAGCGTGAGTGTTCGGCCGGGCCCTCGGGGGGGAAACTGAGCATGTGCGGGTTTTTCCTCTCTCGCATGTGTATGACAGTACGGCTCTGTTGCTATCAGGGAAAATCTTGCCAAAGTTTAATTATTTTCCTGTTTCAGTAATGGACTTTTGGAGCATCAGCGCACAAATGAGATGCGAGAGGCAAGAGACAATTAATTACTTTTTCTCCAAGCCGTCCCCCATCACACACTCTGCTCTGAATTCCTGAGAGATGGCCTTTTTTTCCTTTTTTCCCCCCTCACTTTTTAGTCAAGGAGAGAGCGAGCGAGAGAGATAAAGGGAGACGGAGTGGCACTTTAAGTGTGGTGCACATGCTTCCATTCTCTCCGTCATAGCAATGCTGTCAAACTGCAGCCTGGAGCCTGGAATACCACACGTCTCCGTTCTAAAGACATTCTCCTCAGTTTGGCTCACAATGTTATTTAATGAACATTCCCGGAATGTTAATGTTCTCAGAATGAAGTTGAACGACCCCACGACTAAAGGCCGTGTTTAGATACTCCGCATTAGTTCTGGGAAGGCTTCCTGGGTTCCATTCAAGCTGTGTGAAGCCTTCACAGGAAAGCAGTTTCACCAGAAGCTTTTACACACAATCAAAACCAAACACACTCTTCATCGTCTCAGCCGCTGAGGAGTTCCTCGGTTTAGAGGCCCGGAGAGGTACGGCTTTGAGCGACACTCACTTGAAGTGTAATGGCTTGATTTGCTTGTGAAAGGCCTCTGAAATAGAGAGCAGGGGTCAGATAAATACACCCCCCACCCCTCCACCACCAGCCTCTCCTCCTACCGCTCCATCTTTTACTCCTCTTCTTCTTTCTTCACACGGCATTCATCCGCTAACCTTTTCCGTCCATTCCATCCCTGAGGTGGCTGTCATCTGCATCTCATTAGCCAAAAAGAGAGAGAGAGAAAAGGAAAGAGGGAGCTCCAGCCATCTATCTCTTCATCTCCATTTATCCTTTTCTCCAGGTCTCATCCAATTCATCACAGCCAGTAAATGGTCATTTGGACAACTTAACCACTATGCGATGCTTTTAACTGTGTGTGTGTGTGTGTAGGTGTGTGTGTGTTTCTCTCGACTCAGCACTAATTAGGCAGTTATCTGATGGAAGTGAATTGCACGTTTAGCCCAAGATGGATGAGGTTCCCCCATGCTTCCGTGTGTGTGTGTGTGTGTGTTTTAATCCATGCAAATGTGTGTCTGTAGATGAATGTCTGCATGAATTTTTAAAACAGTCCTTCTCTCTCTACCCTTCGGCTCTGCCGTGCCTGTCATGAACAGTTTTCATTGCTCATGCCGGGTATTACATCTGTAAATCAGGAATTAGCTCTGCTGGGCTTGTCCTGGACATTTTTGGAGGAAAGGAATCTATTGTGTGACATCACATAACTTACGACATCACCACCACCACCACACGTAACCGTGAGCCTCTCAGGTATAACACTAATGCAACATGTCATTGTCATCCCTGTGTAGTTGCACGTCGAGTCTTTTAATAGGGACTTTAAGCAGCTACAGCGACGGGAAATAAAACACAAAAATGTGTTAGTGCTGTAGCCGTGGAAACCAAAGTCCACTAAGAAGCATCTCTAATGCTTCTGAGCTGTAGACCAAGAAAATGTCTTTTAAAAGAAAAGAGATGCATTGCTTTTTTGTATCATATATTATGACTTTATTATTGGAATGAACTCGGCCTGGGATATCACAGATTCCTTATGACAGGCTGTGCTGCATGTATACCCAAGTAACACAGAACGTTAAACTAACGTTCTGGTATCGTTCTTGCATGGTTCTGATAAATGAAAACGTTCCTGGAACTTTCTTTGAAGGTTTTGACTAAAGTTTGAACAAACCTAGATATAACATTCCAACCTAACATTAGCCTAACGATGAACAAATGTTCCCTGTTTGTCACCTGACCGGGTGTATAATAATAATAACATTAAGGGAATGTTCAAAGAACGTTCACGCTAATGTTCACACCTAATGTTCTGATAACCAGGCAAGAACTATACACCATAACGTTTGCATAACCTAAATGGAACATTCTCACAATGTTCTTGCAACGTTCTTGTGTTAACTGGGAATAACATTAAGGGAATGTTCAAAGAACGTTCACACTAATGTTCACACCTAATGTTCTGATAACCAAGCAAGAACTATCCACCATAACGTTCGCAAAACCTAAATGGAATGTTCTCGCAATGTTCTTGGAATGTTCTTGTGTTAGCTGGGAATAACATTAAGGGAATGTTCAAGGAACGTTATAGCCTAATGTTCACACCTAATGTACTGAGAACCAAGCAGGAACTCCACACCATAACATTCTGTAAACTTTAGAAGGTAAGGTTACCATGACCTAAATGGAACGTTCTCGCAATGTTCTTGCAACATTCTTGTGTGAGCTGGAATTAACATTAAGGGAATGTTCAAAGAACATTCACACTAATATTCACACCTAACGTTCTGATAACCAAGCAAGAACTTTACACCATAACGTTCGCATAACCTAAATGGAACATTCTCGCAATGTTCTTGCAACGTTCTTGTGTTAGCTGGGAATAACATTAAGGGAATGTTCAAGGAACGTTATAGCCTAATGTTCACACCTAACGTACTGAGAACCAAGCAGGAACTCCACACCATAACATTCTGTAAACGTTAGAAGGTAATGTTACCATGATCTAAATGGAATGTTCTCGCAATGTTCTTGCAACGTTCTTCTGTTAGTTGGGTAAATAAGTGAGCACACTAGTCAGTTGTAGCCATAGAGTTAGAAACGGAGAGCGAGCACTCCCTATCATTTGTGCTTTCTGATGTTGTGACGTTCTAAAGTCTGAACAAACCTAGATATAACGTTCCACCCTAACGTTAGCCTAACGATGAACGAATGTTCCCTGTTTGTCACCTGACCGGGTGTATAATAATAATAACATTAAGGGAATGTTCAAAGAACGTTCTAGCCTAATGTTCACACCTAACGTTCTGATAACCAAGCAAGAATTCCACACCATAACGTTCTGTAAACGTTAGCATAACCTAAATGGAATATTCTCTCAATGTTCTTGCAACATTCTTTTGTTAGCTGGGCTAATATAAACCTACATAATAGTACTACTAGACGTCTTTGGTCCTACAAATGGAATTGTAAACAAGAACTGTGCTTTGTGCTTTTGTAAACAAATGCTGAAAATGGGGTCAAAAATGTCAGCTGGTGGTTTTATTTTCTTTCTATTAGTGAAGACCATCTACCTGCAGCAAAGTGACTGTTTATTACATAACTTTGATACATTTTGAATTTTCTTTCCTGAATAAATTGACTAATTTCTGCAAAAATTTAATATTATAGGCTCACGTATGGAAGGATATTCCAGACCCCTTGTTTTGTTTATTTGTGCAGTTATAACATGCACACGACTCTGGCATGCTGTACTTGAATGAGTTTTTGTCTTTAGTTTTGAACCAGTTCTCCCGTTTTGATAATGGCGGCAATTCCTCCATGGAATCACACAATCACGTGACCAGTTCTCGCTCTTCCTTTCTAACTCTATGGTTGTAGCAGAGCGCACAACGATCCTCATAGACAATGGATGTGATTTGACTGATGTTCAAAAGGGCATCATAATACATCACCAGCAACATGTTCTAGATCTTCTGTAGACAATGAAATTCTCATGCATTGAGTGCATCCAAACACCATGACAATATCACATTGATGGAGGGAACATTGACTCTGGTGAGTGGTACAGAGTGATCGACAAACCACAGTGGACCAGTTAACTTTTCTAATGAATAGGAGTAATGTGTCCGGGATCACCATTAAACACTCCATGCCAAAGGTGGTTATTCCCATTTATGAATTGGGTTGTCACGATATTCTGATATGACTGGGTATAATTCTACAATATTTCCAGAAAAGTGACTCTAAATCTGATCTGGTGAAGCAGAGTGATGGATTTGCTCATACTCTAAACATCCCAGTCACCGCAGTCAGCCCTGTCGCCATAACTGCTTAAAGTCCTTGATGTCTCCGTAATGAAGCTGATGTCATGACTTAGCACTACAGAGAAGACTGACAGATCCCACTGGCTGTATAATTTATGACATGTACAAGCCTGGGAAGGTTAGAAAGCTTTTAAGACTATTAGAGAAACATAAAAGAAAATGCATGTCTTAATTTGGCCACTGTGGTGTTTTTAAGTGTTTGACCAAAAAATCACAAAACTTTACACAATACACAACAGTCATATCACCTAATATAGTCCACCTACCTAATAATGGGAATAACCATCCTCTTCGCTCTTGTGCTTATTATAGAGTTGTCCACTGTGGAGCACCAATTGTTTTGTACCATTTATCGGAGTCCTTGCCCTCTGGCATCGATGGCCCATGGGGCACCACTGTTATGCTGTTGGGAGGCAAAGTACAAGAAGACCATTCTCAATACACCTTCACTACAGGACATCTCATAAAGTTAGCACTTTCTGAGCTGCTACCACTCTTCAGCTGGTACCCCATTAACATGCCCTTTTCACCATCAGTCAAATTGCGTCCATTGAAAGTGACAATTGTTTACACTCTGCTGCAGCTGACTAGTGTGCAAACACTGTCATGTGGTATCCTAAATCAGGGATGGCCATAATATTCAGATATGACCATATTAATCAAAGTGATCAGTTGAAATATCCCCGCAGGTGCTTGTCTAGTCTCTCATAATCTCAACTGCAAATCACTCCTGGCTGGTCTTCCGATGCAAGCCATCAGGCACCTGCAGCTGATCCAGAATGCAGATGCACGGCTGGTCTTCAATCATCCCAAGTTTTATCACATCACTGGCTTCATGTAGCTGCTCGCATCAGATTCAAAACCCTGATGCTCACCTACAAATAAAGAAATGGACCATGATGCTGCATAACCGGCTTATCATGGTCCTGGTTATTTATATACATTGGTGTTCATTATGCATACATAGTCAAAGTCTCATTGCACTCTGAAATGAAACCAGAGGAGGTAAATAAGAATTGATGAAATCAATTTATAGACCAAAATGTGTCTAAACGACCCAAAGTGGCACCTTTGTCAGATATAACAGCTGAACACACTCGTGACATTCTTTCTACAATAGACATCAAACATTCTTCAGACAGTTCTTCACAAATCTGCTGCAGGACATCAGATTTGCTTTGCTTTTCACTTCATCCCAAATCAGCTGGATGGGGTTTAAGTCTGGAGACTGTGCTCCACTCCATGTTTTCAAGCTGACCATCTTGTTGCTTTTTCCTGAGGTTGTTCTGGCAGAACTTGGACTGATGTTTTGGGTTATTATCTTGCTGTAGGATGACCAAATAGGCCATACTTCACACGTACTAAAACTTTCTAAAGTTCTAATGCGTTGAGGTATCACAATGTGACAATGCATTGTTACTCATGTGGTGTACCGTGTATGTACTGTGTGCAAAAATAAAAAGAGGAGATATTGATGTACAGTGGTAACCCTATTTACGGGCATCCCTGCTAACGAGTATTCCAGGTAAAGAGTTGAGATCTTGGAATATTTATGTTCCAGGTAACGAATAAAATTCCAAGTAACGAGTAGCCTAAATTAGTTCAAGTATGCCAACTGTTAGGGGCACAGCGGTTGTTGCATCCCCTAGATGCTAGCGTAAAAGAAGAGGTCAGTCATTACCTTTGACCGCTGTCCAGTGAAAGTGAAAGTGCTAGTGAAAGTGACACAAAGACAACAAAAGGAAGTTTTCATATGATAAGTGTAACCATGCCATAGACATACGCCCGTCCTCCTGTCCTCCTTAGCGGCCAGCACCGTCGGTCTCCCTCTCCTTAGCCGCCAGCCTACACGAGCGTCATCGTCGTCTCGTTTATGTTTAAAAAACCCATATAAACACATTATTTAGCATATTAAAGTATACTGTATATTGGCCGGCTGACACGGATTAATCAGTTTTACATGTATTCTTATGGGGAAAATGCATCCAGCTAACGAGCAAACCAGCTAACGAGCTCGGCTCCTGCACGGATTAAACTCGTAAGTAGGGTTACCACTGTAGTTAGTCCAAAAACATGGTGATCAGGTGGATTGGATACTCTAAAATTACCCTGGTGTGTATGTATGTATGCCCAGATATGGTTGGCACTCTGTCCTGGGTGATCCCCCTAGTGCTCGATGCAGTCCTCCAGGTGGACGGTCGCTTTCGGTTGAGAGTACGCTGTGCGCGATTGGATGCCGCTTCTCACCGGTGTGTGTAAATGGAGTGTGTTGATTGTAAAGTGTCCTTGGGTGTCTAGAAAGGCGCTATATAAGTATAATGTGTATGTAGTTGGTTCTAGATGTCTCTAAATCAGGGGTGTCAATTGATTGAAATGTTCTACATCTGCTTTTATAATCCATTGTTGTAAAAACAGTGACATGTCAGCAATCACGAAAAACGAAGAAATCTGTCCTCTTTTGTCCTCCGAGGAAGCACATACTCACCCAGCTCCATCACCCATATATGACTATGTATAGTACAACCTATACCACACACACACCCCACCTGATCTTCGTCTACCTGATATCCCTCCCCTTCCGTCCACTTAGCTCTATATTTAGGACTGTACATTGATCAGTGGACCCTCTGTACGTTAAAGACCAGCACTGGTCGATACAGACAGCTACGTTAACACTCCAGTTTAATCCCTTCCTGCTTCTTTATATGTAACCCACACTGCTGTTCCATCGATATGAGGATGTGGGAATATCCTCCTTTTATTGAAAATATATCAGCCATATATTTTTATCTGTTGACTCAAACATTTTCATATACTGGAATATATTTGATTTCTGTTGCAGTGAATAAAATTCATACTGTCCTTTCATTCCTCTCAGAGATGATAAAACTTGGACTCACGGCTGCCTGTAAAGAATTCACCCAAGTGCATTTTCTCCTACACGAGCTACAAATCCAGCCCCCTGAAGGAGTGTAAGGTTTCCTTTCATACTTTTACATAATTGCGGCCTAAAGACTTATGCTAAAAAGCTTGATGGCTGTGATTTAGCAAAAAAAAAAAAAATCCGCCGTAAACAGATGCGTCCAAACCTTTGATCAGTGCTGTAATTCAAATCCCTGCAGACTGTAGAGCTTTTTTATTCATCCTGCATGATGGCTGACAATCTCAGCTGTTTAGAATGATAATGGCTGTGTGTATAGCACTGCTTGTGTGTACCGGAGGACATTGAGGATGTTTTGTGTGGTGAGAGGGTCCAGACCCTGCAGGAAGTCCTGCTGAATGGGGCAGGAGCCCTGCCTGGGAGCTTTTATATGCGGATGGCCCAAACCTGCCATTGACCCACAGTAATGGCTGCCATTTCTAAAGGCCAGCTGGAACAATAGGAAAGCACTCATGAAGTACAAACCAATGCACACCAACTGCGTCTGCCACCTACGAAACTTTTATTAGTGGGGGAAGCTGTCTGCGGACGGCATAAAGGATGAGGTGTAGGGACATAAATGAGAGGATTTGGATTATTTACACAGTCACATGACCACCTACCGAATAGTGGAAATAACCAGCCTTGGCTTGGAGTGTCTGCTCAATGGTGATGGCTGATAGTTTCCATGTTGCTCATGGGTATATATAGAGGTTAACTGGTCCACCGTTGTGTGTTAATTGCTCTGTACTACTCGCTAGAGTCATTGTTCCTCTGCATCATTGGCCTGTGGGATACCACTGTAATGTCATTGGAAGGCACTCATTGAATAAGAAGTCCATTCTTGGATGCATGGCCATAGGCCACACAAACACACTTCCCCTCTGGCATCAATGACCCATGGGGCACTGCTGTTGTGCCATTGGGAGGTATTCAAAGTATAAGAGGTCCATCAGAATGGCATCTCCAAAACATCCCACAAAGTTAGCAGATTCAGAGATGGTACCCTATTATCATGCCCTTTTGGACATCAGTCAAATCACGTCCTTTGCCCATGATGATAGTTTCACACTCTGCTACAACTGACTAGTGTGCTGGCTTATTTGTGCATGCAGCAAACCCTGTTATGTGGCATCTGTGCATCCCAGGTTGAGTTCATTCCAAAGCAGTTGTGGCCTAGACTCATATGGGCATTGGAAAGCTCTCTCTCTCTATTTCTCTCTCTTTGTGTCTGTTTCTCCTCTCTCTCTCTCTCTCTCTCTTTGTCTCTCTCTTTCTGTCTCTCCTCACTCTCTCTCTCCCCTCTGTCTCTCCTCTCTCTTTCTCTTTCTGTTTCTCTCTCTCTTCAGCTCTCTCTCCTCTCTCTCTCTCTATTTCTCTCTGTGTGTTTGTTTCTCCTCTCTCTCTCTCTCTCTCTCTTTGTCTCTCTCTTTCTGTCTCTCCTCACTCGCTCTCTCCCCTCTCTCTCTCTGTCTCTCCTCTCTCTTTTTCTCTTTCTCTTTCTGTCTCTCTCCATCTCTCTCTCCTCTCTCTCTCTCTCACTCTCTCTTACTCTCTCTCTCTTTCTCTCTTTCTGTCTTTCCTCTCTCTCTCTCTTTCTCTCTCCCCTCTCTCTGTCTCTCCTCTCTCTCTTTCTTTTTCTCTCTTTTCATCTCTCTCTCTCTTCATCTCTCTCTCTCTCTTTCTCTCTCTCTCACTCTCTCTCTCTTACTCTCTTTCTCTCTCTCTTTCTGTCTCTCCTCGCTCTCTCTCACTCTCTCTCTCTTTCTCACTCCCCACTCTCTCTCTGTTTCTCCTCTCTCTCTCTTTTTCTCTTTCTCTCTCTCTCTCTTTCTCTCTCTCTTTCTGTCTCTCCTCGCTCTCTCTCACTCTCTCTCTCT
>BRDA01085982.1:0-22421 GCA_036984385.1 Crenuchus spilurus
CGGAGCACTTTTATGAATACGAGTACAAGTACGCGCACGTGGTATCGGACAGATACCCGATGCTGGTATCGGTATCGGGGCATCCCTAGTATTTACATATTTTGCAGCGAGAGGGGAAGTGTTCCCCTCACCGAGGATTATTCTTAGTTTTTCTATTTCAGTCTTATCATCAACATTTAGGATAGTGTTTTTAAATGTATTTGAATTGAAAATTTCTTGTGTTACTTTATATTTGTCACAGTGAAGGAGAAAGTGAATCTCTGTCTCCACCTTACCTGTCTCTCTCTCTCTCTCTCTCTCTCTCTCTCTCTCTGTCGCTCTCTCTCTCTCTCTCTCACACACACACACACACACACACACACACACACACACACACACACACACACAAAATTGGTTTATATTGCAAAAGTGTAATGGAAACACTCAAATGGACTTTTTTCGCATTAAGGGAGTCACGTGATCAACAACCGGACGTTTCTACTGGCGAAAAAGACGACGGAGAAAAAGACAACAACAGAAAGTGCGAGGATGAAGATGACGCGGAATATTTGGAATAACGAGGAGAATCCTTGGACAATGTGCAGCTGCTCCACTAGAGATCTCACAGCATCGCAAAGTTCATTAAAAGTTGAGTGTGTCATTCTAAAATGTTGAATCGACAGCTCTTCTGTAAAATCATCGACTACAGTTTCCCAAAAATACATAGTTGCCGCATACGTAGCCGCTCCCAAGTATAAGAGGCTTGTCGCTCCAAAGCCTCGATAAGTCACCGTCTCCTCTGATGGCTGATGATGAGCGCTAGTGCCGTGGTAGCAGTATGTATAAAGCTGAAGTATGTGTTTACATTCACTGCCGCTATGTTTGTAATGACTTATCGCGAGAACAAACATATTCACATGTGATTTTATAAAAGTATTTCACATTTAATGGAAACACCGTAATTGCGAAACTTGTTTTGTCAAATTGTTTTTTCGACAAAACAGAATATCGGTAAAGTTTTCCGCAAAATTGCAATGGAAACGCGACTAATTATGAATATGAATATTGATGCTGAACAGCTGCAGTAAACATTGGCAGTTTCTTTGAATGCAGTTAAAAGATGGAACATATTATAATACTAATCACATCTATGTGACACAACATTCAAATCCACTGAAGCTAAGCAGGCCTGGGTCTGGTTAGCACTTGTATGGGAGACCGCTAAAGGGAAGCTGCTGAAAGTGGTGTTGGTGGACAACAGGATTCACTCTTCTTGTGTTCTGTGTGGATCCTAATGCCCCAGTGCAGTGAAGGGGTCACTGTACTGTATAAAAGGTTCTGTCCTCTGAATGAGATGTAAAACCAAGATCCTGATTCAAGGTTCTGAAGTCCCTGATCATGATCCCTGGTCATGTCCTCTAAAAGAGTCGAGGTGTTATTCCAATATCCTGGCTTAATTTCCCACTCCTAATCATCCCCATCTTTAAAAACTGGCTTAATCTCTTATCTCCTCTCTGTTTATTAATGTGTGGTGAGCTTTCTGGAGTCAAAGCACTTTGGTTTTTAAAAGTACTGTAGAAAAGGAATCTCTCTGACTACCTTTAAACCTTTTATGCAGGTATTTTAGATTGAAAATGGTCTCTCCTTCTCTAGTGGTCTAGACCTCCACCCCTTCTTCATCTCTCTCTCTCTCTCTCTTTCTTTTGCTCTTTCTCTACATCTATGTCTCTCTTTTGCCCTCTCTCTATGTCTCTTTCTCACTCTTTCTTTAGGTCTAGGTCTCTCGCTCATTCTTTCTCTAGGTCTATCTCTCCCCCCCCCTTCTCTTTCTCTATGTTTCTCTCTTGCTCGTTCTCTACGTCTATGGAATTCTGAGCATTCTGGCTGCTGTCCCAAATGTCAAAGCACATTGGTGTACTCTTCTTTAAAAAAGCGGTATAGAAATGGAATCTCTATTTTGTAAATAATATACAAAAATAAACAATAAGTGTTTTTCATCTTTTTAGAATCATCCACTGTTCTCATCATTCTGGACATTAGCTGTTATAGCTAAATTCTGTTGAGCTAACAGTTTGAAATGTAAAGATGTAGAATATATTTGTGAAACCAAATTAGTTTTATATTATTAAAAACGTTATGCACAAACATTTGAATAGTGATTCCCGTTATGATTTACAAACGTAAACCACTTTATATCATTTACAAGTAAAGCATTTTTGTTTTAATATTTTGTGATAAAAGGAAATATTCTAATAATTTGAGATTCTGGATTTCTGAAGTGTCACTTTATGTGTAGTGAATATAAAATATTACAGTTTACATGTGTGATTTACAGCTGTGTGTAATACAAACACATTGAAGATAATAAAAGAAAATAAGTGTTGCAGAGTTTATTATTTTAACTTTTCAGCGATATGGAATATGGAGACCATTATTTCCATAAATAATAACAACTATTATTGTTGTTGTTGTTTTTGTTATTATTATTATTGTATTATTATTATATTTGTTATTAATTAGGCACGGTGGCTTAGTGGTTAGCACGTTCGCCTCTCAGCGCTGGGGTCTTGGGTTCGATTCCCCATCTGAGCGGAGTTTCCATGTTCTCCCCGTGTCTGCGTGGGTTTCCTCCGGGGTCTCCGGTTTCCTCCCACAGTCCAAAAACATGGAGGTCAGGTGAATTGGGTACTCTAAAAATTGTCCGTAGGTGTGTCTGTGTGTGTCACCCAGTGATGGACTGGCGCCCTGTCCTGGGCTTAGTTGAATAGTGTAATGCCCTGCCCTGCGCCCAGTGAGGGGGTGGGGGACTAACCGCGACCCTAATAAGGATTAAGCGGGTGTGATAATGAATGAATGAATGTTATTAATTAATTAATTTATTTATAATTTAAACCCACACCCCAGCAGTTTCTATAAATATTGCTTGTTTGTGAACATCTGTAGTTGTGTCCAAATAATTTACTTTCTTTCTTTCTTTCTTTCTTTCTTTCTTTCTTTCTTTCTTTCTTTCTTTCTTTCTTTTAACTTTCTTTCAACTTAGTTTTACCTGATTTATATCTCAGAACATCAAAATTAAACCATATTTCTATATTAACTGACAAATATACTTTTATTGAGTTCAGTTTAACATTCAGTCTTGAAAATGTCTTCATCACATCCACATCACTCTGCTCACTCTTTAAAAAGACGCTGGACCATCACTGGGGCAGTACCTCTCTTGTCATAGATGTCTTTAGTAATATCAGAAACATTTGAAGTTGTATTGACTCCACTCAACCTGCCCTGACTCCAGATTTTTAGTTACATTACTATTTACCAAATGGCAAATCTGTGAGTGTGCGACCCTTTGAAGGTCAAACCTTAAGACTCTTAAGTTGAACACTGTTTGTACATTTACATTAGAGGACATTTGTGTTGTTTGCACTTCGGAGGTCAAAACATGTGCTTGTGATGTGCCTCTTTTTTCTTACTATGTATATATAGTCCAGACTGAGCACAAGCTGTGCACAGGGCAACATATACCTGCTGAGCTGTCAGCAAACAGAAACAAATGAATAATAATAATAATAATAATAATAATAAATTGCATCTCTCATCCACAATACACCTAACACATGTTCTATGTTGTGAACTTTCATTAATAAGTGAAAATCTGACTAGAAAAACATACATACTGTACTTAATCAAATTTCACGTAAATGAATTTAAAGGATTTAGCCATGCCTGCTTCCGGTTCCGGTCTGAATGCAGACAGATATTTAGAGCAGTAAGCAGTTTCAGATATAGATAATGGTACTGTGTAACATTTCCTGTGTGTGTGTGTGTGTGTGTGTGTGTGCGTGTGTGTGTGTGTGTGTGTGTGTTTCTCCAGCTGCTGTTCTCAAGTATGGAGTTAGAGCTTGGTGAATTAGAGCAGTGGTGGAAATAGAGACAATTTGCTTTGGCAGCACAATCTGTGTGTGAGCTTAAGGCTTGGGCTGGCAGTAACACCCCCCTCCCCCCCTCTCTCTCCTGAGACACAAACTGATAACACACACTGCCTGCTCCACAGCTGCTGCTGCTGTTAGGGACACAAATAAAGGACAGGTAATTATAGTTTACCCCCTAATAACTTATGAGGGGACACTGACTTTAGAGCTTGTCTGAACCTTCTGGGACTTCATTCTTCTGTTCTTTATAGTTCAGACCAGTTTAGGCCATATATCACATATATTTATTGGTCTCACATCAGGTTCAGATACCACGTTCAATTTCTGACAGTCCATCTCTCAAGTTTAAGCTCCCTGGATAAAAAAAAAACAAAACAAAAAACAATCAACTTGTGTGTTTAAGGTAGTAGTAAACTCAGACTCCTGAAGATGGTGCTGCTGAAGGATGATCAGGCTATAAATACCTGCAGAGTGTGTGACAGGATTCATGGATTGAGAAGAGGTGGCAAGAGGACTGATTGCATTTGGGCATCAAAAGCCAAAGTGTGAAGGAAGTAGCTGAATTTGCAGGTGTATTGAAGTGTACAGTCATACGGGTCTACCAGTAAATCACAGCCTATAGGAAATTCTCATCATAATTGTGGCTGATGGTACACAAGCCTGATGTTGATGGTATGCAGGTCTCTGTGGAGAGTTATTGCAGAAATTGGTTGTGAAGGACCAGAGTAATGAATAAATGCTTTGTGATAACCAACTTCAGAGTCACTGATGACTTTTCAAGGCAAATTTGAGATCAAACAGACCACTTGGATGTGGGGGAGGGGGGCATCACGGGGAGACTGGAGAGAGGACAGCACAGGAGATTCATCTTTTACTTTTGTTTTGCTTATATCTATTAACAGGCTTTACAGATTTTTATTTTAAATATGTCATTATTAGGGCGGCACGGTGGCTTAGTGGTTAGCACATTCGCCTCTCAGCACTGAGGTCTTGGGTTCGAGTCCACATCTGAGCAGGGTTTCCATGTTCTCCCCGTGTCTGCGTGGGTTTCCTCCGGGGTCTCCGGTTTCCTCCCACAGTCCAAAAACATGGAGGTCAGGTGAATTGGGTACTCTAAAAATGTCCGTGTGTATGTGTGCGTGTGTGTTCACCCAGCGATGGACTGGCGCCCTGTCCTGGGCTTAGTTGAATAGTGTAATTCCCTGCCCTGCACCCAGTGAGGGGGTAGGGGACTAACTGCGACCCTGATAAGGATAAAGTGGGTGTGATAATGAATGAATGTCATTATTATGATTATTTTTCATGATCCTGATTTTTGATGCCCCCCGGCACTTGGTGCCATACGTGCAGTGCATGATTGGCATGTGTGTAGCACCAGCACTGTCTAGAAGCAATTCTTGAGTGGAAGTGATGTGATTTTCATTCAAAAGCCATGAAACTCAAAAACGGTCACAATTCTGATGTCAATTTGTTACATGGTATGTTTTATTCTATTGTTGTCTAATTTGGACGCATTTTTGTTGACAGCCACAATCAGTTACCCTGTCAGATTTGGCGCATCTCACTGTTTATGTTAAGGTTACAGTTTGACCTGGAATACTTGACCATAAAATGTCATCATGATTAAGATAAATTCCTTATAACCAAACTTTATTTTGACCTTTACTTATAACACATTTTAAAAATAGCTAATTAGCAGAAAAGCTGATAAGAATGCTGGGAATTGTGCTGAATCCAAAACTACAAAATCAAAAATATTTATTTTATTAACAACACATATTGTAAGTTTGCTGTACGTAATACAGTGGACGGTTAGTCATATATGCCTTCTACTCAAGTTGTATAGAGCACTGCAAATGGCAACACAAGGGCCTTGATTCCCTCTTGTGTTAAAGCAGGTGACAACGTGTACAACTTTATAAAGAGAATGAAGCCACAAGAGAGAACCAAACACAATTAGAGTGAAGTGTGGAAACAGCATTCAGGTAAACTTAATCTTTCTTCCCCAAATGTGATGTCAGCAAGTAACAGAAATGTTAGTGATGTGGTAACTTGTATATCTGTCTCTTATCTGTCTGTCTAAGTGAACTGTGTAGTGTATGTGCCAGCCACTTCTCAGTCCTGGCCACTAGTTTTCTGTGACTCTCTGCCAGACAAAAATTATGAAATACAGCTATTTGTTACGTTTGATAAATGCCAGCAGTCATAGTGCTTATAAACTGCTTCTCAGAAAAAGATAATTGTGTTGCACATGAGCATGCATTCATATACGTGTGCAAGGAATGAAAGCCGTGTTTTCCGGCAGCAATGTCTGTGGGGACCAAGCCAGGCAATATATGGGTGGGATATAGATGCTTTTAAATTTAAAATGATTTTTCAGCCTAAAAATAATTACAAGTATTTAGTCTCTCAATGTTTAGATAATATGCTTAGCAATGGACTAAGATTGACTACTGGTTAAATATTTAATTTTAAATTGTAAGGATATGGCTGCATATCTCACAGTAAATAATATTTCTTTTTTTTTTTTCAATAAATGTGTCAGGTTTATTGGCACTGAACATTATGTGAAGTTTAAGCACTATGGTTTTAATTATATTTGTACAAATGATCAATACTACAATTTATAAGCAAGCACCTTACTGTATTACTTCAGTATGACCTTAAAGCAGCTTTATGTTCATGCTGTAGTGAAGTATCAGAAGCATTTTGCCAGAGAGTGGCATGTTTCTTTGTTTGATTGGAATAAAAGCAACCAATCAGACAAGTTATTTTCTGCATTGTGATGAAGAAGGCTGTCTCTGGTCCAACAACAAAGTGGTGTGGCAGCAAAAACAGTCCTGCAGGAAGCAAAATGGTAAAGTGCCACAAACACTGTGTCTCTAAAATGTGTTGTATAGTGGTGGGGACAAAATTAGCCATTGCAGAAAGTGGTAAGGACATGTTTAGATTGTCCTCAGCATAATTTTTTTTCCCTACAGTTTCTTATTCATTGTCATGTTAGTATTCAGTTAGTTCTTAGACCAACAGATGGAGCAAACTGTTTTAAGGGGAGGATAAAGCTGAAGGGAGGATTGTAGTGAGCACACTGGGGTGTCAGGTGTGACTGTGTGGCAATGGCATATGGTTTACATGACTCAAGGGCCAGGTAGGAAAGTCCCTTAGCAGAATTTTGCTTAGGGCCCCAGGAAGGTCTTTACTCCTCTGCGTAAAATAGGTAATTCATTTCAACTTTGGAATTATCTTAGGTATTAAAAACGTGCCTTTAACTTTTACAGATTTCACTTATTATGTATTACATATTACAGATTTCCAGTTTAGCTATGAAACTGCTAGACTGAGAGACAGACAGACACTGTGCACTACAGAGCTGTATTTTTCACTCCCCTTTCTACAGTAAAATATGTATATAAGTCAGGATGGACTAAATTGAGTCAAAACAACTTCAAATCAATTCATTTGAAGGACAGTTATGTGCACTGAAGATGTACACTTTAGGGTTGCACCCCCAACAAGAAAGGTTCGGTCCCAGCGATGTTCCAGTCACCTTTTTTTTTTAATCATGTGATATTCTTTACTATACATACACATGATAAACATGGTTTTGAGCTCTCACTCTTTGGTCCTAAGATACTCTGCCTCCCTCTAGCCAACATTTGGAAGCACTGCATAAGAACAGCACCTACATCTTCAGTTCTCTTTCTGTTTTTGTGGCAGTGGATGTAAATGTGGGAGAACAGTGAAGTGCTTTGTTGGCAGTATTGTGTTTACTTCACACAAGAGTGTTGGTTTCATTTCCCCATCTCGTAGTTATTGTGTACCACACCTAAACCATTAATCATAACCTTATCACAGATTTGCACAAGGAATCAGAATAAAATTATGATCAAGAATCAAAAGCAGTAACAATGACTTTTATTGCTTTTTAAAATGAAAATAAGCTTGTTTCAATGTACAGTTACTGTTTGAATTGGCTGAACATGTCAAGAACAGCATAAAACATGGCCTGTGTTAAACTTATGGCATGTGTTTTGTTTTTAGCAATTAAATTAAGCAAATAAAATAAAAGTTCAGACACTGTGTATTAAAATATGTAGACAAATCCTACATTTAGAGGATTTATTCATTTAATTTCACTTAATAAATGACCATGTCACTTAAACAGGGGTGTGTATATTTTCTGCATAAGACTGTTGAAAATGTTCATTGAGGAAATAGAATTGTAAATGAGAATCACAATTTCCATTTAATCAAGGAATTACCAGCCATTTTTCTTCCGTGTTCTTAAATCTGCTGTTTTCATCTCTCATCTTTTTCCGCCTGCTTCCTCTTTCCTTTATCGATGGGAGCCTCTTTCCTCCGTCTTCCTGAACGCCCCCCTGAGCACAAATATGATAAATGTAGGCCAAAAACGATCAATTCCATGCTAAAGGTGAAACTGATTCATTGTAGCAGGAAACAGGGCAGTGCATTGTGGGAGATCCATTCGATCCAGATCCTATCTGTCTGCCAGGGTGGTGTTGTATGTCTTTCTAAACAGTGACCTGTCAGAGACTGGCTCCCGCTGTGCTGTTGTTTGAATTCAAACTGTTAGCTTTTTTAGCCTCTTTTGTAGCCTCGGACTTCTCGCAGACAATGTGTAGCTTTAGTTCATTAAACATTAAAAATATTTGTGAGCCAGTGCAGTGTTCTGATGTTGGCTAAAGCAGTTTGCTAAAACTTCTGAATGAATTAATGGCCGTTATACTTATATAGCGCCCTTCTCAAACACAAGGACCCTTTACAATTAACACACTTTTACACACTTAGGACTCAACCACACTGGCGAGATGCAGCAGCTAATTACATAGAGCATACTTTCAACCAGAAGGACTATCATTTTATAGACTTCCCAAAGACACAGACCGGAGGGAAAAATGGCTTGCCAAGATCAAACGGGCAAACTGGACATAAACCCAGTGCAGTCGACTTTTTTTTTTTTTTTTTTTTGCACATTTATTTCCTGTGAGTAACTCTTGGTTTAGTTAGCATTAACTAAGTTAATTACGTTAGCGAGTTGTGGAGATAACTTATTTTCTATTTGAATTTACTAGGTGTCACTATCACATAAATACAACCTAAAATGCTCCACATCTGTTAACATGCCTTGCCCCCCCCCCCCAACATGTTAACAATGCTAGACCTATATTACTGTTCCTGAGCTTTTGGGTAGACATGGCAGCTCCAATGAAACAAAAAATAGACAGAATACAGAAGATCAGGAAACAGTTGCTGTAATGAAGGAGTATAATGTTAAGAGACATGAAATGAGTCATCACTCTTTCAGGTCAGGCACAGGTGTAGAACTACAAAAGAAGGTTAAACAACTAGCAGCAGCTTCTGAGCTCAACAAAACCAGTTTTATGTGATAACTAATGCAAGAAAATGCTACTAGGGCTACGAGGCTGCTCAACTCATAGCCCAGCACAGGAATTTCAGGGTTGCCAGGTTCAGCAGTTTTTGTGCAGAATTGGGCTTTAAAAAATGCAGTGGTGAGTAAATTGTCAGAGCTTGTGGAGTGCTGGTTTTTGGGCTACTTTAAAAATGTATCATGACCACCAAAAACTCTTATAGTACCACTATAGGGCTATGAGTCACTAGCCCATGACTGCACATATTTTTCTCTTTCTGGAACCCAACAAAAATGTTTGGACAACCCAGACCTATACACCTATAAGATTTTTTCTTTTCCCAAACTATCATTTTACCTCCTCAGTTAAAGGCAAACTTCTCTGTTTGATGAAAGTGTTGGGCTCAGTTTAGAGTTTGCCATCAGCCATCAGATCTCCTCTACTCTCAGAGCTCTTCTCCACTTATACACTGATCAGGAATCAGTGTATTTGGACCAGTTCAGAGAAGGACTGCATCGTCAGAGCTCAGTTCATCACCATCAGAGACAGGAATCAGATTGGCTGCTGAGGCCACTGATGGCTGCCCCATCCATCAGAGCGACAAATCACCATGGGGAGGGCGGGGTCATCCATCAGCATGTTCCAGCCCCTTCAGAGAGCCACTTCATGACAAACTCTGACAGCTTTTTGCCATGAATCACAGTGTTTGACTCCACGGCCAGTCACGGCAGTCCAGAGGACAGCAGTGCATCACCTCACGCTGCCAGCTCGCTATCTATCATTTCCTTCACTTTGCCGATAGCCAAGTAAAGAGATCAGAATGTTTTGAGTGATTGTCTCTCAAACAACTGTTTCATGTCCCTCAGTGAAATCATGTCTTTTTCTTCTTGCCTCCACTTTTTCTTTTTTTTCTACAATATACTGTAATTGCTTAAGGAATTCAGCATGTAAGCTGTAGTAGTGTAAGTTTACCCTTTTTCCTCACTGGTTTGAGAAAGGGTGGTGGCCCATCCATCCCTTATCTTCTGCTTAATCTTGATCAGGGTCATGGTGAATCTTATAGCCCTTCACCATATGTGATTATTATTATTATTATTATTATTATTATTATTATTATTATTATTATTATTATTACAACACAGTACTCTGAGTATATTATCAGTGTTACACTTGGATAAATGGGCGATACCATCATTCATTGTCGATGTCATAAATCAGCCTACATCATGATAACGCTCAGTCTCATCCCCTTTCCAAACACCATGAGTGGGTATCAACTTTCAACTTTCACACCTTTTGCTTTCATATTTTTCAGTTGTAGGGATTGTTAGGCTAAATTTTCTTCCAACACATTTACAGGAGCTGGTTACACACTCACACTTTTCAATTTTAAAGCTGACTTGTCTTCTCTCTTTACAAAGTCATATCAGCATATCAGGACCATGTAAGATATAATATTACGAATATTATGTTTGGAATGAACTTGGCCCAGGATGCCACAGATGCCATGTGACAGGATTTGCTGCATACACAGTAAATCTGCCAGTGTTAAATCAACACTATTAGAGTTAAATTAACACTGAGGGTGTCAAAATGTAACACTCCCAGTGTTAATTTAACTCTAATAGTGTTGATTTAACACTGGCAGATTTACTGTGTATATAAATAAGTGAGAACACCATTCAATTGTAGCAGAGTGTAAAACTATGTGATGCGACTGATGTCCAAAAGTGCATCATAGTAGGGTACCAGGCAAAGGGTGGTAGCAACTCAGAAGCTGCTAACTTTAGCTGCTGTCGTGGTGGTTGGTTGGTATATTGGTGAAGGTACATTGAGTGTCAACAGAATAACAGTGGTGCCCCAAGGACCACTGATGCCAGAGGAGAACGATAACTCCAGCATGTGGTACAAAACAATCAGTGCACAACAGTGGAGCAGGTAATTGTTATAATGGACAGAGGATTAATGAGGAAAGTGCATTGACCAAACACTTACGTCTGAGCCTGCAAATCAGGTGCATGGTTAAAGTTGTCATGATATTCTGATATGAATGTGTATGTGTATTCATGTGTGTGTGTGTGCTGCATGCACAGAGCTAAGCTCTAATTAGCACAGAGTGAAGTCTAAGAATGTATACTTTCTGCCTGTAGGTGTCTCTGTACACACACACACACACACACACACACACACACACACACTACTTCCTGTCAGTCCTAAAAAGTCATACTGCAACATCAGTTTCACATAAACATTGCTACTAAGGTGTACACACACACACACACACAGTAGATGAAATGTGGGCTGTTAGTCAGAACTGAAATCGAGTCATTTGTAAGTCTTTTGATTTGACATGTAATGGTGATGTGCTTAATCTGGAGGAGCGTGCATGCTGGGTATGTGTGTGTGAAACAGAGGGAGATGAGTTTGATCAGTGTGGCGTGGGGAACACAAACTCCATATGCTCATCTTTTCTCATTTATTTATAGCTCTTTCGCTCGACTGGCAACACTTTCAATGTGTCGCCAGATGACTTTAATTCCAGAGGTGTGATATTTTTATCCAGACGTCCTTTAGGAAAGGATTTGAAATGAAACTGTAGTGAGCTCCTCTGCTTAATGTTCTGTAATCTTCACACACCATAGACTTCTAATGAAATCTTGGGTCGAAAGCATGTATTGTTGCTGTGAGTGTCTTCATCTGGTGTGAGTGTATCTGGAAACTCATTCAAATCAGTTACTCATCAACCCATCAGTTACCCCATTCAAATGACTGTGTAGCTGTGTGATGTCATATCTCCTTTCAAAAATGTAACATGATCTCAGCCTGGAGTGCTTCTGTACTACAGTAGGCCAATCCTGGAAGTTAGTTCACTCTTTGCCACGTCATCTTAGAGTAAATGCAGCCGTTCTTTCTGACATTCAGAGACTTTGACAGTAGACCTCTAAAGACATTTCGTAATGCATCATTATCATCTGGACCAGTTGTGGAGATCAGCCTTTGCTGTTTCTCAAAGAAAGTGAGGACTTGTGCTCTACTGAGAAACATTCTTGAGTGGTCGCCTTGCAGAGACAAACTTGCAAGAATGGAGAAATATTGATATGCTGTGTACAGTTGATCCTCGGTTTTCATCATTAATCTGTCCTAAAGTGCCTGACGATAACTGAAATGAATGATAACTGAAGCAATATTTCTCATAAGAAACAATGTTAATCCAATTAATCTGTTCCAGACACTTTTATATAGAATAACTATAGTTTTACACACAGAACACAATGAGTACAAAAGACTAATGAAATGGATAAATGAACATTTAACATCACTCTTACAGGTTTACGCTCTGTTTTAGAGAGTGCTGGTGTAGTCCAGCCGCAGCCTTTGTTTTGTACACCTGTTCTCGGGGTTCTCGTCCACTATTTGTTTTTGTACCCATTTTCAGGGAGTAGAGCTGTGCGCCATCACTTTAGTGTGACATGTTTTAGTTTGTTTTGAGCATTATCAATGAGAAACAATGCCAGAATGAATGACAAAAGTGTGGGTGAATGATGAGCGTATGGCTGGATGCTTTGTCTTTGTGACATTAGCGATGAGTCACATGGGAAGCCGAAGAAAACCAAGTTGATGAACAACAACTGCAACAAAATTTCCTCACTATATAGTCAGATGACTTTGTTTAAAGGATTTGCCTTGAAACAAGCAAAAGTATCAGCCAATATAGTGAGATCACTTAAATTAATACAATTATGTAAAACAAGTAAGTAATGTGTACTTATATGGTAAGAATTTTGTATGAGAAATATTAGACATTTAGACTAGATTTAAGATGATTTCACTTGCTAAGAGATCATTTTTGCAGTGTAAAGGTTTAGGACAAGCTGCAACAGATTGGTCAATTAGGACGTCCTTGTCTGTTCACTGAATCCAAATGAATATGTAAACTGCAGAATGGAGATCTGCCGCAGGGTTGGCTGTGTGTGTGTGTGTTCTTTATTATCATTAGTATGCCTACCTACAGCTGTACCTTTCCCTGAACACGTGGGTAAGTGTTGCCTCTGGCCTCATATGTCCATGTATAGTCCTTTACGATTGAGGACAGTGTAAAATTCCACTAGCTGACTCCTTTTCCTCTGTTCTTGTGTGTATGTGTGTGTGTGTGTGTGTGTGTGTGTGTGTGTGTGTGTTTACTAATGAAATTAGCAGATTATTCATCCTTCATCTGTCACTGTGCTCTCCTGCTCGTGGCTCACACAGAGTTCAGAGGCCAGATCTGCCCATTAATTAAAACTGAGGTATTAATTAACATAGAGACTGGCACACTAATGGAGGCTACCACTGTGTACCTAATTCTGTAACTCATGTTCTCTCTCATTTGGCACAGTCTCAACTGTCACTTTTTCTCTCATTTTTACTTCTTACTGTCTCTTTTCTCCATTAGATCTCATACATCTTTCCACTCTGTTTGGTGTGCTATGCAGAAGCCCATGTCTTTCTGGAAGAATAGAAAATAAAAGAAGGAAGGAAGGATGGATGAAGAATGGACGTGTGGAAATGTGAATGATGGAATTGATGGAGGGAAGGATAAAAGGTTGGATGGATGGACGTTAGGATAGATGTAAGGAAGGTTGGATGAATGGATGGAAGGAGAGGGAAAGGTAAAAGGATGGATGAATAGATGGAATGAAGGAAGGATGGATAAATTAATGGTGGATGGAAGAATGGACATATGGAAATATGAATGGATGGATGAAAGAAAGGATGAATGGATGGAAGGATAGCGGGGAAGGTAAAAGGATGGATGAATAGATGGAATGATGGATAAATTAATGGATGTTTGAATGGAAGAATGAACATATACAGTAGAAATGTGAATGACTGCATGAATGAGGGAAGGGATAAAAGGATGGATGAATGGATGGTAATAAGAGAATAAACACTCTTCCACATTTTATCTGTAAGCCACTATCCTCTACAATCTGCTGCAAATTCCCAGTGTGACAAACTTTGTGCATTGACTAGTGCACTACTGACACCTCATAACACTCTCTACAAGCACTACCAACATCTCTTCCTCACTGATTTCCTCCTATTCATCAGTTACATCCTGTAAGGTTACAGCTGAGGTATAAATCACTTCTATGGTGAGTTATGTGGTCAGTGAGTGGTGTCCCCCTCCGCAGCCGTTTGCCTTTGCCTCAGGCTTTCTGTGGCCTGCCGTCAGGTGACGTAATGAGTGTACTGTTTAAAGCTTGACCTTTCCTCTTCTCAAATGTCACTCTTATAATAGAGCTTGATTATGTTCAGAAGTGTCTTTGTTCTCAGTGGGTTGTTAGTCACATTTTTTCATTCATGTGTGAATGTTTAATTTAAAGCACAGTTAGCTTGTTCTGCGTTAAATGTCAGAAGGCCAGTAAGATATACTGCAATACTTTTATAGGTTATATGCCCAAAAATGCATTATAGTCTTAACAAACTAAACAGCTATCAAAAACAACATTGTCATTGGGAAAGCGTATATAAAAGATGTACACTTCCCTTTACACTACTAGTCAACAGTTTTAGAATGTTTCCAGTTGGTCTAGTTGGTCAGGGGTTCATCCTACAGCAAGATAATGACCCAAAACATAAGTCCAAGCTCTGCCAGAACTACCTCAGGAAAAACAACAAGATGGTCAGCTTGAAAACATGGAGCACAGTCTCCAGACTTAAACCCCATCCAGTTGATTTGTGATGAAGTGAAAAGCAAAGCAAACCTACAAGTGCCGACATTTATGTGAACTTCTGCAGCAGATTTGTGAAGAACTGTCTGAATAATATTTGATGACTGTTGTAGAAAGAATGTCACGAGTGTGTTCAGCTGTTATATCTGACAAAGGTGCTACTTTGTGTCCAAAGTTTAGACACATTTTGGTTTATAAACTGATTCACTGAGTTCTTATTTAACTCCTATTGTTTCATTTCAGAGTCAATGAGACTTTAAACTCAATGATTTTACATACAAAACTGGACAAATTGGGATCTTTAGATCTCAGAGTTTTATTAGGAGAAGGTAACAGGCATAGCTTTAGTGTGTCACCAGCCCGGTTCAGAGTCCAGTCTTATGAATACACATTCTGATGGGGTTTAAATACAGCTAGTAACCTGGGCGGGAAAAGGGGGGACAGAGGGGTATGAAAGGAAGTGGGGGAAGTGGGGCCCAACCAAACAGGAAGGTGCAATTAGCATTAAAAGCATTATACTGTAGGTGTGAGGGAGCCACCAGACTGGAAACCCAGACTTGAAAGAAAGACAAGGTAGACTCCAATACCCTGAAGAAAAATAATTCCCCCTTTTGATACTGAATTCTGTCATATCTTTGCAAATACTGAAAATAATCTAAATCAAATCTAAAAGAAGTCTACGTTCTCCAGGGGATTACCAGATTCACCAAAGCCTTTCAAAAATGCATCATTCCTGTTTTCTAATAACATTATCTCATTATAATGACACCTGTTAAGGGATGGATTATGTAAGATAGCATAATCTGTGTAGCTTTGACAAGAGCCAAATGGGCTGCTTCAAAGCAGCAGGTCTTATGGCATGTTCCTGGAGTGTAGTAGTTAGTAGATACTAAAAGTGGTCCAAAGCAGGACAGCTGGCGAACCAACAACAGGTTCATGAACACCCGAGGCTCAATGATGCATGTGGAGATTGAAGACTAGCCACCTTGATCTTTTTCCACAGAAGAGCTTCTGTAGCACAAAATACTGAAGAGATTAATCCTGCTTTTGATAGAAAGATGTCACAGCATAGGCACTGCAGCTTGCTGTGCACTGCAGCTTGCTGTGCAGCTGTATAGCTGCAGACTAGACTGCACAAAATGCCATTCTTGACTCCTCTCCACAGTTGAAAATGTCTGCAGTACACACATGAGCATCCTAACTGGACCCTGGAGCAGTAGAAGATGTTGACAAGCTCTGATGAATCACGTTTTTGTTTTCAGGTGTGCACAAACTGGCAGAGGCATTGTTATGCTCTGGGCAGTGTTCCACATGAAAGAAACCCATGGGCTCTGGTATACACATGGACATGAACTCTACCAAAACATTTTAACAGACCATGTACAGTGGAACCTCAGTTTTCATCATTAATCTGTTCTAACGTGCCTGACAATAACTGAAATAAACGATAACTGAAGCAATATTTCTCATAAGAAACAATGTTAATCCAATTAATCTGTTCCAGACACTCCAAAATATGAACAAAAATACATTTTATATAGAACAACTATAGTTTTACATACAGAACACAATGAGAAATAAATACAAAAGACTAATGAAATGGATAAATGAACATTTAACATCACTCTTACAGGTTTATCCTCTGTTTTAGAGAGTGCTGGTGTGGACCAGCCGCAACCTTTGTTTTGTACCCCCGTTCTCAGGCTTCTCAGCCTCTATTTGTTTTCACACCCATTTTTAGGTGGTAGCGTTGGGTGCCGTCACTTTAGTGTGATATGTTTTAGTTTGTTTTGAGCGTTATCAACAAAAACAATGAGAAACAAAGCCAGAATGATTAATGAATGCGTGGGTAAGCGACAAAAGCATGGGTGAATTCTTTGTTTTCACAAAATTAGCTGTTTTCACAAAAATCGGGCTAATCAACGATAACTGGACCAACATTTCCCTGAAAAAAGTATACGACAACTGATTTGTACGATAACCAGGGCAAACAATAACCAAAGTTCCTCTGTATAGCTCTTTGTAACAACAGTCCCTAATGACAGTGGCCTCTTTCCGCAGGATAAGGTGCCGTGCTAGATTGCAAAAAAAAATTCAAGAATGATTTGAGGAACAGGACTTGAATAAGATTTCAAAGTGTTGATTTGGCCTTTAAATTCCACAGATCTCAGTCCAATTGAGTACCTATGGGATGTGTTAGACATGAAGTCTAGTCATCAGTGGCTCCACCCGACAACTTACAAGAGCTAAAAGATATGCAGCTGTCCTGATGTCAGATACCACATCTTCATAGGTCTTGTGGAATTCAAGCTTCAGTGAAGCTTGGGCAGCACAAGGGGACCTAGACAATTATTTTTTTTTTTAATAAGGTTTTATTGTTACAGCTGATTGCGTTAAAATGTTTTATTTATATATACATCTTAAAAATAAAAGTTCCAAAGATGGGTTGAAAGGCACAGTGTATTGATGGTTAACATGTTCACTTCTCAGTGTTGGGTCTTGAGTCCAATCCCCATCTGTGTGGAGATTCCATGTTCTTGTGTCTGTGTCGGATTCCTCTGGGGTCTCCGGCATTCCTGCTGCAGTCCAATTGCCCTGGTATGAGTGTGTATATGTCTCTGTGTGTGACCAGTGATGAATTGATGCCCTGTCCTGGATTTGTATAAAATAGTTCAATGACCTGCCCAGCACCCAATGAAGGGATAGGGGGACTCACTGCCATCCTGAATTGGATTAAGCGGTTAATATGACGGATGGATGGACGAATGGACGGATGGATGGACGGACAGACGGGTGGACAGATGGATGGATGGATTGTTTTTGAGAATGGCCAATATCATTCCCTACTAGACATTTCAGTAGCTGTTTCTTTTATGTAATTGGGGAAACCCTCCAGGACTGTAAATCCACACTTAGACATTTGTGTTAGTGTCTGAGCACAAAAGTAAAATATTGGTAGCTCTTTAGACATTTAACTGTTCACCACTGATCTGAAGGTCCACAGTATTTCTCCATATAAGCAAATTTCACTTACAGATAGTAATGTATTAATCCAAGCTGTCTTGTCATGGAAGGGATAAGGTTTCTAATATTAGCTTCTGACTCTGTGTAGATCTTTTGAGTGCGTGCTAAAGCCTTTCATTTTTTTTCCACCAGTAACATTTGACTTTGATTTAACAACCGCACACAATTGGAGAGCATATAACAGCACAGGACGCTACCAGATTGAGTTTTACTCTCCAAATCTGAAAGCTAAAGCTCTGATCTGGGTGGAATGAATCTTTAGGAGATTTAGTGAGGAGCTTTCTGCTGCTGCTGCTAACCCCAGGGGTGCTAATCTTGAGCTGCAGCTGCTAGGCTGGGCCACAGCAGACGATGATAGCCACGGGTGATCTTATCTTTGCAGTCTAGACCTTCCTCAAACACTCTGTAAGGCATGAATGAAGATGAAAGAAGGTGGTTTGTATTGGGTTTCAGAATTTTTACAAGGTAACTTAACCAATGATGGTTAAGCTATTTGACAGGAATAACTTTTAATGTTACTTTTTCATGGTCAGCTACAATATTTGACCCAGTAAATTCTCACCCTCTCTTTTCTCTATGCCAGACTAAGACCTTCTGCATTACATCATGCTACTGTACGCTTGTATCAGATAAGGATGACAATAGTATAGCAAAACATTTGACTTAGTTTTTAATGGTTAATGCCAATCTTGAAGAAAACATTCCAGTAACAATGGCAATGATTAATATCCATTAAATTTTCATTTTCTGAAAACTTATGTAGTTCCTGCACAGTAAATCTGCCAGTGTTAAATCAACACTCCTAAAGTTAAATTAACACTGAGGGTGTCAAAATGTAACATTCTCAGTGATGATTTAACACTGGCAGATTTACTGTGCGGTAGAGCTTACAGGTCTGTACAGGTGTTTTAGCACAGTATATTGAGCATAAAGTCTACCTGTACTGGTGTTTTAACTCAGAATATTAAAAATGAAGGTTTATCTGTACAGGTGTTTCAATTTAGCGTATTGAACATGAAGTCTACCTGTACAGGTGTTTTAGCTCAGCATATTGAACATGAAGTCTACCTGTACAGGTGTTTTAGCTCAGCATTTTGAACATGAAGTCTACCTGTATACATGTTTTAACTCAGCATGTTAAACATTACGTTTTACCTGTACAGGTGTTTTAACTCAGCACATTGAACATTAAAGTCTACCTGTACTGTCTCCTGCAATCTCCCCCTCTCAGTCTCGGAGTTTAAATTTAGACACGAGAGGTTACTCTCCCTCTCTCTCCCTCTCTCTCTCTGGTAGCTAGGCAACCCTGTCCAGGCTATTGTGCAAGTGCTTGTTTCGGGCTGGAACGCTCTTGAGCTCATGTCTGAAGAGTCAGAATCCTACACAGGGCTCTGCAGAAACAGAATAGCTATACAAAAGCAGTAAAATGGAAAAAGAAACACTAAAATAACAAGCAATCCATCACAATGTGTTGGTCTATTTTGTTGCTGCGAGCTGTGCGCATGCACATGCACACACACACACACACACACACACACACACTTGTGACTCACAAAGTCATATTTATCCCTCCAGACCTTTTGCTTTGCTGATTAAAGCAGCATAATAGATGACCTGTGGCAGCCCGGCAGCGAATAGACCCCACACTGTGGACATGTTCAACTGAACATAACACGTCAGCTACTATTGAGGGCGAGGGATGCCTGGACTAGGTTACAGACACACACACACACACACACACACACAGAGAGAGAGAGACAGAGAGAGAGAGAGAGAGAGAGAGAGAGAGAGACGGTTAGAGATACATAGTATGGTCAGTGAGCAGGGTATGAATCACTGATTTTATGGTTCAATTCAATTCTGATTCTTTTGGAAATAATTGAGTGAATCTGATGAGACTTAATTCAATTCTAAATAGCTATTTTAAGTCAGTTAGACTAAGAAATTATGCATAATTTAATATTGTACATATTTAAATAAATAATTCCATTTTATTTCAATAGAAAATTTCTTTTTGGGAGTCAAAGGGCAAATTGGTGAGTGATTAATGATTTATATCTGAACATCTTATTGTATGTAATAAGATATAATCTTGTTCATGCAGATTATTTAAAATAAAAGTAAACATACGTTTTATTCATTTATTTATTTAGAATTGCCATATATAAATAAATTAAAGCATCTCATATTAAAAAATCTCAGATTTTAACTTTAAGAGAGAAAAGAAGAAGAATGTAGGACACTTTAAATTAAAGATTTATATGCCATCTGAAGAATACAGTACATACAGGCTAAAGTCTGTAGCAATTCCTCAAAAGCCTAAAAAAGAGACATGGTGCTAAGTGATGGGTGAGATAAAGAGCAGGTGGCTCCTCTTTACAGTAGCCCAGTAGGAAAAAGTTACACATTAAAAACACAACCATCACTTAGGTTAAGAATTAATGTAAGAATCTAGGAAGGTACACCAGCTGTGCCTGCTGTATATATATATATATATATATATATATATATAAATTTTGTGTGTTTCTTATTTTGTATACATTTGGTCCGGTTAGGTTTGTTTTCACACTGCATTTTTGTGAGCGCACCAAGGACTTTTATTATGACATGCCCACATACTGTCCTCATCACTTACATGGTGTACGTCTTCCTACACTCAACACTGATTGGTTTGTAGAAGGACGTGCATCTGAAGTGTTTAAATACTTTTGCTGCTGCAGTTTAGTTTAGTTTGCTCTGTCATCCTGTTATATCCGTTCTCTCTCATCCTCTCAAAAAATAAGCTTCATGTTTCAGTATTTTCATGTGTTTTTCAGCTGACTTTTCACATTAGACCAAAATTATGTTAAACATTTGGTCTCCTCACTCCATGTGCTACAACGGCTCATTATTGCTGCTGTTAAGTGTTCTGTGTGCTGCATACACTGTAAAATCAGCCGATCATGCTTCAAAATAAAATATTCTAACGTAATTAACTTTGTTTTTAAATTGCAGATACTTAAATAAAAAATCAAGTGTTTTCGAGTCATCTGTCTCAAGTCTAAGTCAAGTCTCAAGTCATGAAGATCAAGTCAAAGTCAAGTCGAGTCTTTTACCAGCGTTAGTCAAGCAAGTCTCAAGTCCTCAAAATTGCAACTTGAGTTTGACTAGAGTCAAGTCATGAGTCTCGAGTCCCCCACCTTTTGAAAGCAACAATACTAAAACAACAAGGCACACTCTGCAAAGCTAAGCTACTATGCTAAAGCTAGACAGGGCTCTAGACAAACTTTTTGCACTGGTTGCACTAGTGCGCCTAATTTTTTTTCTTAGGTGCATCAGCACAAAAGTTAGGGGCACCCAAATTTTCAACCGCATCGCATTTAACACCAGTTTTACAGGTTCTCTTTTTCTTTTTAAATTGCTGTCCATATAGGCAATATTGACTTGTAAATAATTAACTAACAATCTAGTCAACATAAATTTCTTTATTTGAAGCAAAATTCTACAAGAAAGGTAACTTACTGTAAAGTGTTGGTGTTTAATGTGCTTCACTGAGCTGAGATTTGAACTTAAAACATCTCAACATAAATGAAATTTGAAAAAAAAAATGCAGTGCATTATATTATCAGCTTTATTGTATCTTAGCCAGGGAAACTGGTCAAGCCACAGTCTCCGAAATGTATACACTTTCCCCCTTTTATTTTCAGTGGGTTGAGTCGATTCTATGTGGCTAATTATCCGATGTCATCTCCGGACCACGGCTCGACATAACCTGTGAGGTTGATGGCTCCGTGTCAGAGCATTGGTTATGATTTTCGGACGGATCAGGCCTTCGGACGGATCAGGCCTTAACTTAACATTCTTAACAAAAAAGTTGTCAATCGTTCTTTTCATCTTCTCTAATCATCCGCGGCTACATTCACTCTGTTCTTTTGACGGGCCTAGGCTACTCACCTCGCTCAGACTGCAGCGCACGCATTTTCAAACGTACACATGTACAGGAATATCTGAACCATGACAGATATTGAAAGCATCATTTGTGCTGCTTCCATTTTAAAGATATTAAAATGCATTTTATTACCAAATTGAGTTGAGTAAGTCGAGCAAGTGATGTCACTCAGCCCCCCATATGTTGCCAAATCACACCAAAACTCTCATTCGTATGTGCTGGTTTGTGCTGCAGAAATCATCATTTGTGCTGTTTCTGTATTAAAGATACATTTAAAAAAAAACATTGTATGACATGTTACATCAAGCAGCCCCCCATAAAGGGTCAAATTGCAACAAAATGATCTCATTCATTTGTGCTGGTTTGTCATGTCATATGCCGTCATCGCTTCGCGATGGTAGGCTGCACAGACGAGTCACTTCTCTCCAATGCCATCTGTCTCTGGTTGCTTGTAGCA
>BRDA01085984.1:0-10108 GCA_036984385.1 Crenuchus spilurus
CACGTCAAAAATACTGAATATTGTCAAAAAGTTCATTGTTTGTAATTTAATTTAAAAAGTGACATTTCAAGATGTTTTTCTTTTATTGTTGGTCAGTATGACTTATACTGTACAGTAGTTCATGAGAATTAGAAATCCAGAATCTCAAACTATTAGAATTTTCATTTTGAGTAAATTATTGTATCAACATTAAAACAAAACAGGCTTGAAATGTCACTTTATGTGTAAATGAATTAAATTATGTCCCATCTATTGTCCCCCTCTGCCCCACCATGTCCCAGCTCCTGGCCCCTTTTGTCCCACCCTACCACTCTGTTACACCATGTCCCCCTTTGTCCCACCCTCTCCTGCCCATCTCTGTCCCACCATGACCCATCTCCTGCCCACCGGTCCTATCATCTGACTCCCTTTGTCCAACCCTGCCTCTCTGTCACACTATGTCCGCCTTTGTCCCAGTTCCTGTCCCCCTTTTCTCTGTCAAACCATGCACCCCTCTGTCCCAATGTCTCCTGTCTCAGTGTCCTACCCTACCTCCTATCATCCAGTTCCCGTTTGTCCAACTTTGTTACATCTCCTATACTTTGTCCCAAACCATCCCATCTCCTGCCCCATCTGTGCCACTTTGTTCCACTGCCCGTGTTCCTGTCTTACCCTGTATCACCTTGTCCACCCTGACACCTTCCATCCCACCACCTGTTCTAGCTTATCTCACCTCCCATCCCATTCCACCCTGTCCTACTTTCAGTTCTACTCTGCCTCAACCTGTCCCATTTCCTATTCTGCTTCATCCCACTGTTACACCTCCTGTCCCACCCCATATGTAGTTTTATGCAAAAGTTGGTACATCAGCATTAAACTATGAAATGCATCATTAATCTAACAAATGGCTTGGAGGTGGAAAAATTGAGCTACTAAAACAGACCATGCATTGAAATGTAAGTAGATCTGAGATTTTCAGCCTCTAAAAAGTGTCACATCCACAGTTAAGGGGCAGAGAAAATAAAGAGTTCAAGTTCACTGCTGACTGGGCTTTGCCATTTCATTGATGCACCTGACCCTAATGATTTGGTCCTTGTCAGAGTTGCTCAGGTCTTTATGCCCATTTCTCTCACATCCAACATACTGACTATGAGAACTGACTGCTCTTACTCTCATATTATGAGATAAGCACAGTGGCTGATATAAACAGCACGCAAACCACACAATTGCTTGGGGCCCCAGAGATCAGGGGGCCCCTTGCTGGCCAATGTTGGGAAAAAAAAAAAAAAAACTAAACGCATAATTGTTTTTGTTGTTCAAAACTAAAGAGATGTCTTACACCACGGATGTAAAGGGGGTGACAGGGAGACTGCACTTTTTGGCAGTTTTGCAGATTTTTCTGTCCAAACGCTATATTAAATGAAGACAAGTTGAGTATTAGGACCCAGCGGAAATCGTGAAACCAGTTTCCATTTAGACCACCCACAAGCTCATCGATTGGCTCTGCCGTCTCCGCTATCACACCATCATACAGGGTCTGGACTCGTAAATCAGCGTTTTTAAAGTTGGCCCACAGTTTGTGTTCAGCAGGCACTGTATATTGTTAAGATATTGGATGTTTGTTCTGCCTGTGTCACGTCAGTTAGACGTATTTTAATATCAGAGGTTTCATATTAAAATATTGACATTTGATTCTGTGTCTGTGTGTGTGCGTCTGCCAGTCTGTGATAAGCCATCCATTTACATGCCTCTAAGTTTAACTACTGTCAAAATAATTCAGAATTTCTGCTTATTTTTACTAAAAAATTAGGTATCATTTTATGTAAATGAGGTCTATTGACCATAAAGTCCAAACATAAGTGTAAAATTGGTGCTAATGAATTGGAGTGAAGTTGACTAACAAGGGGAAGCACAGAATTGGGTAATAATTTTATGCTACATGCTTTTGACCGTTTATTAATATTTAATCATTTATTAGGATTTTATTAATGATTAATATGATTTATTTTTTTTATTAATAATGATTATTAAAATTTATGAATATTAACTAATAAAATATTATGAATATTAATAAAATATTATGAATAATAATGTTTAGGTAAAGTAATAATATTTATTAATAATAATTTATGTTCAAGCCCTCACAGCACCATCACTGTAACTATAAAAAGGAATTTGTTTGATCAGGACCCCCAGACATAACATTGTTTGGGGCCCCAGAACTTCCAAATCTGCCCCTTGATAAGCCACATTATTCACTTTATCTGAGACGACATGATGTTATGGCTCACTGGAGTATATAATAAATGTGCTGTAAATGCAATCTGATTGTTAATTTTTGGTGAATACATTTAGCAAATTCAGCTTTAACAATATTCTGCCAACAAACCCTGTGCATGAGCCTGTCTGTCAGTCAGACAGTGAGTGATTAAAAGTAAGAGTAACAGCCGTCGGTGACCTGCCGGTCTTTCGGAGGTGGACATGAGTGGCTGAAACATTTACGGCAGCAGGGAGATCTACAGCATGAGCCTCATAAAACCAGGGGTTATGAATGCTGCTAAAGTCACATACACACACAAACATACACACTAGCCCACGGCAAACACACATATGACCCCCCCCCGGTGAGTGACAGCTGACAAAGATAGCTGTGCAAAGCCCGTATGGAAGGGGCAACCTCTGCAGTTCTAGAACATTCTGTCTTAGAAACACTGAATTGGTATAAACACACACAAAAAAACAATCACTGCAGGTTTAACAAGTGAAATTATTGATCAAACCAGATCTGTTAATGTTACTAAAGTGAAGCTTTATCAATAATAAGTAATGGTAGGTCAAAATGGGGGAGGAGTACATTATTGATAGGATAATTCCACCATGATTACATCAATCACTAATGAGTGAAGACATGTCCAGTCACAGATGACAACGTTGACAATCTTGTAAGAGTGGTATGTGTGAAGGTCTGGGATACAATAAAACAAGCGCCAACTCATTATGATCAGACGAATGGGTCAGTGGTCAGTACCTACTGACAGTGACCTCCATATTCCTGAGATTCCAGAGAAATTCCTTTGCACGTTAAGGCACATTTTATATTGCATGTTTAACCAGAAGTGCACAAACTACCTTATATAAGGATCTTGCTTTTTGACCCATTAGAGGCTTGAATGAAGTCGGGACACAGTCTAATAATTTACAATCAATTTTATTCAACAAATCAGCAGTAAAAACTCAAACTATCAGAACGGTCATGTGTTAAAGTTCTCCAACATCAATTATTATTACGTTCAAGTGACTGTGTGTGGGCATATTTAATTTAACAATGAAATATTAATTTAACTGCTTAAACTATTATGTACAACTGGATGAGTGCAAGCAAAATGTTCCTGATGCAACAGAAATCATCGTCCACCACCATTAGCTGAGCCACCACCAGCTCCGCCTCCAGACTGATCCTGAGCTCCTGACATCATCAGGAAGAGAACGAGTGGCACAATGTACATCCACTAGAGAGAGAGAGAGAGAGAGAGAGAAAATTAAAAGGTAAAAACTTGTCTGCTGTGATGCCTTTCTTGGAGGGAAAAATCATTGTAAAAAACCTTGTGGGAATTATAGATTAGGTGCAGTACATTAGCAGGTGATTTCATTAACCGAGTGAGCAGTTCTCCCTACATTTCAGGTTCATCTTTCCATTTCTCTCTCTCTCTCTAAGTACCCTTATGTCTCGGCGAGAGAGAAAACAGGCGCGATGAGACTGAAAGTGAAGGAAAATTAATAAGGTAAATGAAACAAGCGAATGATCTTAGTTCATATGAACAGTCCTGATTAGAGGTGAAAAAGCTAAAATAACTGATACTTGCATATATTATTTGCTACAGTACCAGAGAAAAAAAAATTGAATACTAAAAATAGTGTTCATAACTAAATTCAGGAAGATAAACTGTCATATTTTATATCCACTACATGTATGAAGCAGCTCACTAATGTACTGAAATACTAAACCACTTAAATGTATTGATTATAACATGAATTAAGTTATGAACACAAGTGAACTTTTTCCATAATATTCTGGTTTTTGGAGCTAGACTAGTATTTAAAAAAGCTTAGATAATCAGTCCCACTATGTGACATATGATTATAGCACATTGAACAGTCTCGGTCTCTTTGTACAAAGCTCATCACGATGGAATGTACTACGGAATTATGTCGTTATATCACCCAACCCCATATCATCCTGACCCCGAATGTGTTTGTGTGAAGGATCTGAGATGATGTTCAGATCTTCTGAATTTCCTTCAGTCACAGAACTGCTCATTTGAAGGTGAAACAGGAGGACAGCAATACACAAAACAAACACAAAAAAAAAATCACACAAGCGAAGCGGCACAGAACATGACATTAAACAAGAGTACTCAGACCATTCATATGTGTACAACATGCTCTCACACACACACACACACACACGCACACACTCAGAGCAATGCACCAGGGCTGGGACAGTCATGGCTTTTAACAACAAATCATGGTATAAAACTCAAATCGCATAGTTTCAAATTTTGTTTATTTTGCCAAAGAAAATATGTATGATTATTATCCTCTTCAAAAGTCACCAAACTCTTAAAATAAAGGTTTAAATGATGACAGAAAAAATGTGTTCCCTAAAGAACCTGAGGGGATTTTTAAAGTTTTTTTTTTAAGTTTATAGAACCTACACATTATATAAATGTTTCCACACTAAATAATTTTTTTACAGAAGTCAAGGATCATTTAAAAACTTCTGAATTGTGCCATAGCCTCCTTCTATTAAATATATGACTGAAGGTATCTGTAGTATTGTTTGTATTTATTTATTTATTAACATTTATTACATTTATTAAAACATTAAATTTTATTGAAACATTTATACAACTTTTCTATATACATTCCTTACACACTGCAATAAAGCAATAAAGGGGCAACACTTATCTACTACTGTCTGAACTGTACTCAGTCACATTACAATTTTATGAAATGCTGCAGTTTTTGCTGCAGATTAATACAACAGATTTTTTTCTCTGGTCTGCTCACTTTAAGGTTAAAGGCAACAATGTTAAACTGAGCACCAATCACAAATAACTTGTTCTTTCAAACGTCATTTAAAAAGAGGCAACTAGTTGTTGTATAAGAGCTAATTTGCATATAGAATATGCATGCCAGGATGTGATTCACAGACTAGTCTCATGAAATGACCAGGTTTAAACAGGGTCTAAAGCTCTTTATCTTAACAAATACATATATTACTGAAACATTATAAATTATAAAATATTGTTAGATTTAATATAAGTTTTATATAATATAGAACAACTGAATGTTACTGATAAACCAGGAACACTGGTGACTAATTTAATAATTATTGCCATACTGTCCCATCCCTAAAATGTACACATACACATAGTATGAAGAAAACAGAGGAATGACAGAAACCAGATGAGCTAAGACTTCAGTACTTGAAATGCATGGGAATCAGCTCTGCTCTCTGGCACCCCCTGCTGGGGCTTGTGCTGAACTGGTGACCATGAGGAACACTGCACCTCCCAGAATCAAATACCACTGGAACACAGCACAGCACAGAGTCAACACACAACGCACAGACTGCACACACGGCAGTACAAAAAAGGTCATTCAGGGGAAGGAAAGTCAATATTAATTGGATGAACCATTAGAGGAATTTGCAAATTGGTATGGGCTTCCTTAAGCCCAGCGCAGACCAACTAAGCATTCTCCTGCAAACACCAGCATTTATAACATACCAGAGGAAGAAGTAAAAAGCCAAATGAACCAGTAGGAAGATGCATAGGAACAACAAGAGCTGACTGCATATTTGCCTTTGCAGCATTTGTCAGAAGCTCTTATCTTAGTGATTTACATTTCAATCAAGTTACATTTGTAGGCAATGTAGCATTAGGATTATTGCACAGACTCATATTGGTATAGTGTGGTGTACTTGCCCAGGCTGGGGATTGAACCCCAGTCTCCCATTCCTAATACACCAGCCCATTCTGACATCATTTTACTTTTATTACTTTCACTTTTCGTCATTACACAGAAACACATTTCCCCAAAGCATTTTCTAAAATGTAGCAAAACAGTCTGGCTGGAGTTTGTACTTTCCAGCTTGTATGCAAACACCTCATCTAACATAGTGAAAACACCTTCAAGCACTGTGATGTTAAATATTTGCCATATTTTTGTGATTTTTAGACTGTGCTGTTACATTTGCCTTAAAGTGAATGGGAAAGATCAGTCATACAGGTATGATCTACATTTGTAGGTGTCCGAGTGAGAAAACTGGGTCAGTGTGCTCTGGGCTTTATTTGAAGCTGACCAGCTCAACAAAAAGTGACCAAAGAGCACAACAGCCAGTCAGAGCCAAACAACAACAACAACACAATCACAAAAATGAAACACACACAGTAACAAACAAGCAAAACAAGAATTAGTTCATGAAGGTAATAATTCCTTATACAGAAACATGTGAAATATGTTCAAAAACAGCCACAAGATGGGGTGAAACGGAGGATGAAAGACACAAATTAACATAGCATAACACAGGTGTTAAAACTTGCTAGGAGCACTTTCATTTTAGAGGATAAGTTACCACATTTATTAATAATAATTATACAATAATAGTGTGATTTTTTCAGTCAGGGAAATCCAATAAAATGATAAACACCAGTTGTTTTAAATGATCCAACAGTCAATGATCTGAGGTAATTTATTTCTCAATATTCATCATATGCTTGTCACATTGTGAAAAATGCAAATACTCACATATTTGGCAAAGAAAGATTTCTGCTCCTGTGGTTTTAATTTATTGCTCATTTCTTGTTCCATTCTTTCAATATACAGAGCAGTCTCTGGGCTAGAGAAAGAAAACAGTCAAAATCAGCTCCAATTCCCTGTGCTGGTGCCAATATCTGCTACATTTGTGTATTAAGTGTATATAAATAATCAAACAGAATGGTGATAAAGAAATTTCATAATGCATGCATTGATTTAATCAAGAATAGTAATTAAACCTAATCTTTCTGACTAATGCAATTCTCTATTCATCATGAAATGTTCATGCAGTGTAAAAGTTGAAAATCAAAAACTGGAAAAAGACAATGAACACAGACAATATACAAGTAGACTGACTGTACAGTGGGGAAAAAAAGTATTTGGTCAGCCACTGATTATGCAAGTTCTCCTACTTAGAAAGACAAGAGAGGTCTGTAATTTTCATCATAGGTGCACTTCAAAGAGTACAAGAGACAAATGAGAAAAAAATCCAGGAAATCACATTGTAGGATTTTTAAAGAATTTATTTGTAAATTATGGGGGAAAATAAGTATTTGGTCAATAACAAAAGTTCAACTCAATACTTTGTAACATGGCAATGACAGAGGTTAAACATTTCCTGTAAGTCTTCACCAGATTTGCACACACTGTAGCTGGTATTTTGGCTCATTCCTCCATGCAAATCTCCTCTACAGCAGTGATGTTTTGGGGCTGTTGCTGGGCAACACAAACTTTCAGCTCCCTCTACAAATTGTCTAGACCACTCCAGGACCTTTACTGCCCGAGCACTGTATTTGGGATAATTTTCATGCTGGATGGCCCAGCCACGTTTCATGTTCAATGCTCTTACAGATGGAAGGAGGTTTTGGTTTACAATCTCATGAAACATGGCCCTGTTCATTCTTCCCTTAACACGGATCAGTCGTGCTGTCCTCTTTGCAGAAAAACAGCCCCAAAGCATGATGTTTCCAACCGCATGCTTAACAGTAGGTATGGTGTTCTTGGGATGCAACTCAGCATTCTTTTTCCTCCAAACATGGCGAGTGGACATGAGTACCAAAAAGCTCTATTTCGGTCTTATCTGACCACATGACCTTCTCCCATGCCTCCTCTGGTCATTGGCGAACTTGAAATGGGCCTGGACATGTGCTGGCATGAGCAGGGGGACCTTGAATGCCCTGCATGATTTTGAACCATGATGGCATAGTGTGTTACTAATGGTTCTCTTTGAGACTGTGGTCCAGCTCTCTTCAGGTCATTGATCAAGTCCTCCTGTATAGTTCGGGGCTGACTCCTGACCTTTCTCAGAATCATCCTTACCCCATGAAGTGAGATCTTGCATGGAGCCGCAGACAGTCATCTTGTGTTTCTTCCAGTTTCTAATAATTGTGCCAACAGTTGTTGCCTTCTCACCAAGCTGCTTGCCTATTGTCCTGTAGCCCATCCCACCCTTGTGCAGGTCTAAAATTTTATCCCTGTTGTCCTTAGAAAGCTCTTTGGAGTGTGACTGATTGAGAGTGTGGACAGTTGCCTTTTATAGACATAAGTTCAAACAAGTGCAATTAATACAAGTAATTAGTGCAGAATAGGAGAGCTTCTTAAAGAAGAACTAACGGGTCAGTAAAAGCCAGAATTCTCGCTGGTTGTTTATTGACCAAATACTTATTTTCCACCATAATTTACAAATAAATTCTTTAAAAATCCTACAATGTGATTTCCTGGATTTATTTTCTCATTTGTCTCTCATAGTTGAAGTGTACCTATGATGAAAATTACAGACCTCTCTCATCTTTCTAAGTATGAGACTTTACACAATCAGTGGCTGACCAAATACTCCCCCCCCCCACACTGTATATCAATATATTAGCAGGAGATTCATTAAGGCCTGCAAGTGGCAAGATGGAGCCACCACAGACTGAGCTTCTTGGATCAATTGTGGGCGTGTTTGTGGCACAAGCGCGTTTCACTGTGCAGGAGCACCTGCAACAAGGAGCTGTCCTCCTTTTTTGCTGAATATTTTTAGTCATGCAGGCTAAAAGTTTGTTAAGCAGTGCAGTGGGAGGATTATGAAAAGTATAATTTTATTTCACTAATTTTCGTGAATGGTATTCTCTACATTTGCCTTAAGCAATCCAGCAAAGGCAAACAAAGGTCCACCCCCCAATGACGAAGGACAGCAGGGAGCTTATAATTCCCAGTAATAATTATAATAATATTTATTATTACTACTACTATTATCTACTAATACATGTGGTTATTAATTGAGTTCAGTTTTTAGCTGCTCTATTTCCCTCTGCTGAAAGTTAATAAAAAAAAAGATTTCCTCTCTATACTAATAGTTATAACCATACATATTTTATGTCAGCAGCACCATCTAGTGATGTTTGTGTGTCAGTAATCAGAAATCTATCATCTCAAATTCAAACTTTCATTAATAGCTCATTAACTAATGATTAATAACTGAACAAATCATTAGTTCATGAGAATTTCATTAACAAATGATTTACTAATGATCCGTTAACATTTGCAAAAATGAATACAATCATTAGCAACTACATGAACTGTCATTTTATAAACATTTGTTCATGTTCAAATTCTTATGAACTAATGATTTGTTCAGTTATTAATCATTAGTTAATGGCTTATTAATGAAAGTTATTATAAAGTGTTGCCCATTATTCTAATGTTTTTGAGATGTTAAACACATGGTGCTGCAGTAGGTAGTCACAGACTCTCATGACCTTAAGCTGTTGGTATCAGAGTAGCAGTTTGCCTACAAAATGGCGGTGCACCATTTTTATGACATAATGGAATACTATCTATATTCACAGTAAACACACTCACTCTTGCTCCAGTCCATTGAAAGTGTGGTTTTGTGTGGCATTTACTGATGTAGAATAGTGAGAACACTGAATTTGAAAAGTAAGTACAGTGGTAACCCTACTTACGAGTTTAATCCGTGCAGGAGCCGAGCTCATTAGCTGGTTTGATCGTTAGCTGGATGCATTTTCCCCATAATAATACATATAAAACTGATTAATCCATGTCAGCCGGCCAATATACAGTATACTTTAATATATGCGAAATAATGTGTTTATATGGGTAAAAAAAAAAAAAAATGAGACGACGACGACGACGCTTGTGTAGGCTGGCCGCTAAGGAGAGGGAGACCGACGGTGCTCGTGTAGGCTGGCGGCTAAGGAGGACAGGAGGACGGGCGTACGTGTATGGCATGATTACACTTATCATATGGAAAGTAAAATTTATCTAACTTTCTTGTTCACTACCTTTTGCTTTCTTTGTGTCG
>BRDA01085987.1:8436-24115 GCA_036984385.1 Crenuchus spilurus
TTTTTCACTGACAGAGACGAAACATTTAAGTTGTAAATAAACAGTACATCAAATTCTTCATGTGGGTTTAAGTCTGAGACTGTGCTCCACTCCATGTTTTCAAGCTGACCATCTTGTTGTTTTGTCCTGAGGTAGTTCTGGCAGAGCTTGGACTGATAGTAGTGTATGTGTTTAAGTTTCATCTGGAGTCCTTTTGTCAGACATACAGAAACAAAACACATAATGTTAATTGACTTTTATGCAGAGATGTCTGGATTTTATGCACTGACTCACATTTCTATTTTAATGCTGATCCGTGCTTTTCTTTTTGTGAGCTAAGAGTGTTTTTCAGCAAAGAAGTAACACTTTGCTAATAGCATAAATGCTAACAGGCTAGGCTGCTAACTGGTATCTTGCCTGTACCAAAAAATACAAAAAAGTTACATAAAAATGAAGTTCTTGTTGAATTTAGTTGTACTTCTTAAACTACATGACAAATAAATGTTGAATTTACAAAGCAGAGACAGTCACTTTTTTAAGGTAATCACATTAGCATCATAGTCATGAGGCTGCATGGCTACAGCAGTGGCTTTGCTGAAAATACCAGATAGAATAGCATACATACATAGAGATATCACTAATCTTATTGATATTTTGGTACTGAGCAATCAGGAAATGCTACCAATTTAGAACTTGTTCTTGATGCTCATCCCTAATCTTAAGTTGATGAGTTGAACTGTTTAATAGGATTTGCTTGTCTGTGTATATCACAGCTTTATTTCATAACTTAGTTTATTCATAACTTAACTTTGAATGTGGCTCAGACAATTTTAACATCAGAAGTGTCTGTTTCTTAACTGCACTTTTAGTCAACTACCTTATCTTAACACATTTATTTGTAGCATAACTGAAAGACAAAAGAGAGAGAGAGAGAGACAAAGAGAGAGAGAGCGAGAGAGATGCTTAGCTTCATAGAGAGAGATGGACAGAGCGGACATACAGGTAGGAGGCAAGCCAAGCTACTCTGACACATCCTGCTGTGGCCCAGCAGTGAGCTCAGACAGCCCATCACTTCACTGTCAGCCCTCCGACCCAACTCCACTCCCAACTCGTGGAGGCCGTTAGCTTGGCTTTGAAAGAGGAGGAGGAAGACCCCCCACCCTCTGTGCCCAGACCCCCTCACCATTCACTCACTGACAAGCTGACTGATCACTCTGACCCGTAACACCACACTCACCCAGAACATCAGCAATTCACACGTGGTCATTTTCATGAAGCCTGAAAGACTGAGGATGAGCTCTTATTGTCCTATAGAGATCATGCAGATCTGGCTTTATTTACCCCTTTGCCCACTACTCTATGGGAGGCAGGACAAGCCATGTGACTATAGTTTCAGGATGTTTACATGATGGAATGTATGGAGCCAAACTTCTTACCAAATCTCAAACCAAATGACTGCTATTGTACAAGAAATAATAAGCCTAGTAATGAACTTATGCACAAAATACCATCCATCCATCCATCTATCCATCCATCATTTTCACTTATCTGTATCCACACCATGAGAGTAGCAACCTAAGCAAAGTAGACTAATCATCTCTCTTCCCAGCCACCTCTTCCAGCTCATATGGGAGGATTCAAAGGCATTCTCAGGCCAGCTGAGAGATATAATATCTCCAGTGTGTTCTGGGTTTTCCACTCCAGTTGGACATGCCTGGAACACCTCCCCAGGGAGTCGTCCAGGAGGCATCCTAACCAGGTGCCCTAACCACCTCAACTGGCTCCTCTCGACATGGAAGAGCAGCGGTTGAGCAGGAACAAGACCCAGAGATACTTAAACTCCTCCATTTGAGGCAAGGACATCCTCCCAACCTGGAGAGAGCACTCCACCTTTTCCCGGCTGAGTACCATGGTCTCAGATATGGAGGTGCTGATTCTCATCCCAGCCGCTTCACACTCAGCTGGAAACTGGTCCAGTGAGAGCTGGAGGTCCTGGATTGATGACGTCAGCAGGACCAAATCATCTGCAAAAAGCAGATATGAAATCACGTGACCACCAAACTGGACACCTTCCTCCACTTGACTACGCCGAGAAATTCTGTCCATAAAAACTATTAACCGAATCGGTGACAAAGGGCAGCCCTGGCAGAGTCCAACCTCAACTGGAAACCAGTCTGACTTACTGCTGGCAATGTGGAACAAGCTCCACAATACCATGTAATTCATAGGGGTGCAGGAAAAAATCGCTTCGAGCTCAAATCGCGTTTCTCACATTGAACGATTCAGAATCGATTCTCGTTTTAAAAAAAAAGATTTTTTTTGCGGGTGCGGATGTGCCTTCTCAGCCACCGTAGTCCTAGGCAAAACAAGGAAGCAGTGTGGGCTATGTACAGGCATGCAAGCCAAGCCGCGGTCTTTGAAAGCAACCATTTGGAAACAATTTAGATTTTACCGTCAACCCGGCCCGGGTCAGAAAGGGCTTGACGTGACTCATGTGATTTGCAGAGATTGCAACGGTAAAGTATTTCATTTCGTTCGTTTTTGTTTCGTTTGAAAGAATCGGAAAAAATTTGTTTCGTGACCCCAAGAATTGATTCTGGATCGATTTGTATGATTTGCAGCCCTAGTAATTCATGACCAGCTCTTAGTTGTCTATATGCCAAAAAGAGAATAGGTGACACGGTGGCTTAGCGGTTAGCACGTTCACCTCTCAGCGCTGAGGTCTTGGGTTCGAGTCTGAGTGGAGTTTCCATGTTCTCCCCGTGTCTGCGTGGGTTTCCTCCGGGGACTCTGGTTTCCTTCCACAGTCCAAAAATATGGAGATCAGGTGAATTGGCTACTTTAAAAATTACCCTGGTGTGTATGAATGTATGAATGTATGTATGTATGTTTGCCCAGATATGGTTGGCACTCTGTCCTGGGTGATCCCCCTAGTGCTCGATGCAGTCCTCCAGGTGGACGGTTGCTTCCAGTTGAGAGTACGCTGTACGCGACTGGCTGCCGCTTCTCACCGGTGTGTATGGTTGAGTGTGTGTAAATGGTGTGTGTTGATTGTAAAGCATCCTTGGGTGTCTAGAAAGGCGCTATATAAGTGTAACGTTAATAATAAAAATAATAATAATAAAGAGAAGCACACCACAGGCTTTCCTGGAAGCATCCATATTAGTTTTCTGACTGTTACTCTTCACAGTGTCAGGGCTGGAGGCCAATTAAAGAAGTGCGAACGCACACGCAGAGATAAAACTGAAATGAGGGATTTATTAACACAACACTAAAGACTATACAAAACAAAAGGCAGCACGGTGGCTGAAACGAAACGTAAACACAGCTAAGCTAATACTCACAGATGAAGGCGATACATACAACAAATAAACCATACTATGCATGAGGACGATACATGTTGATGAAGACACATACATCCAATGTATACAATGACTCGTGGTGAACTCAAACACAAACTAAGCTTTTATAGACACAGGTGATTACATGAAACGAGTGACAGCTGAAATCAATACGTGGCGAAACAGGAAGTAACCAAAACGGGTGCAAAACAAAACATAAACACACAGGGGTTAAGCCTTACACACAGCAACTTCTGAGCTAAATGGAATGCAGCATATGATACAATGATAAATAACACAGCATGAAGCAGTACAGTGCATTCTAACACCTGCACAAATCAGGGATTTCTATTTGGCATGTGACCATTTGTACATTCCAAATTCCTCACACCTTGATGCCTCCTGCCACAGCATTGTCTAACTTTAAAGGCCACTCCTTTAAACATTTATATAAAGAAAGCGGAGCTCATTCCCTGGATAAACTAATCTTCCATATTTACTGTACCTGTCTCCACTCATTATAGCATTTTAACACTTATCCTGTCCCCTCTGCCGCTCAGAGCCTCTCTCCTGCATATGGCCTTCAGACTGTGAGAGGACGTCCCGCTGCTGCTGCAGCACCTTTCCCCCCCACGCTTTGGCTGAGCTCCACACTTCAACTGCAGCCAAACTCAACACACTCTCTCTCTTTCTGAAGAACACACTGTGAGGCCAGGCTGGACATCTGAGGGGATTGTTCATATCTAATATGGACATTGATGTAGAACCTTTAATAGCATGATTGTGTTTGAAGACGAGAAGCATAGTGAATGGGAAGGAATGGTTGCAGTGGAAAAACACTATTGGTGTTATGTAGCACATGCAGTATAATAACCTGTAGATTTAATCTCGCCTTCAAATTAGACACCAAAATATATAGTCCTGTGGTTTTATCTGCATCTGCAAAAGTCCTGCTGCTAAAGTAACAATTTTAGTTTCCTTTAAGATGAGAAAACCTCTCACTTCATATACAGCCTAAATTACAGTGCTGCTCATCTTTGATGGCTCTGGAGACTTACTAGAGATTTATGAGAAATAGCATGAGATAAAAGGAAGACAAAAATCTAAGTTAAGGGGTCGGGGGAAAAGAACCACCCCCTCACCTATGTTGTAAAGACATGCACATATATAGCAGACAAAGCAACCTTAATAAGCTTAATTTGCTGTGTTTCTGTTTGATACATATCTTCCATTCAAAAACATAGAAGCCTGGTCTCATGTGTCAGGAATAACTGCATAGGGACGTTGCATGGATGGCTGTCAAGTGATCATACTTGCCTGTAAAAACTTTTGAGCAGTGTGTGAGTTTACTGAGATCTCAAGAGGAGACATGAGATTACTGAAGTCTCTTCTCAGGGAGCAGCAGGAGACTTTGTCTCCTTAATTGAAGTAGGTCACTATTGCACTCTGTAGATAATCTACTTAGTATCTACAGATGTCCACATTATTAACAAACTGTGTTGAATCTAGCTGATGCTGGACAGTGGCAGAGTGAGTGATCGGTTTAGGATGAGTTGGGTTTTTGGTTGAGTATAACAGCAGTTTATCCTACATAACAATGGGATCAGCTGAAAACACAAAAGACTCCTGAGCTTTAGTCTAAGATGTCATTGAGATCTCCTTTTGGATCTTTGCTATGGGCAAATGAATGCCTTATCTAGCATAGGTCAGCTTTACTGAAGCCAAAGTGAAATTAGCAGCCTTCTTTTTGGGATGGGGTTTCCTGTGGTTAGAATCATGGCTTTTGAATCCTGATCCATTGTACTTTATTTGGCCACAGCATGGTCATATCTGTACTCACATGTGAGAAGGCCTTACTTGCCCTGGGGCTGGGCTGGGAGCCATTCCCAAACTTGGCAAAGATGGTGTGAAAAGAAGGTGCAGTGAAATCAAGGTGTCAGGCTTTTTTTTCTAATCGGCCTGATGGAAAAGCTGCTTTTCTTTTTCTGTTTCTTTCTTTTTTTGTTGGAGGCTGAAGTCAGCAGTGGGTTGAGTTATTGTGAAGTGATGGACTACCTTGGACTGAGAGCAATCAAAGAGATAGCTCGTGCATCTCCAAATTACCGCCGCTTCTGCCTCTGATTCATCAGCAGGGGCGGAGGCGATGGCGGCCAGCGGGCTTCTCTTAGATACACACACACACACACACACACACACACACACACACACACACACGCACACACCACACTGACACAACAGAACAAAGCACTCAGAATTATTTGTGGAAATTAAATCTCAGTAGGAGAGGCCTGGCTCAGCCGACTTTGCCTTTCTCCCACTCAGTGGAATTAAAGGACATTTATTTTCGGCGGAAATGCTGCATGGGAAACGTTTCAAACAAGTCCTTGGTTCCGGGAGGAGGAAAAATTGGACGCATGCAATGAGGTAGCTGCCTACTTGGCATGTGTCCACTGATGGATGGCTGTCAAGTCAGAGCTCGCATCTTACAGCCCTGAACGCAGCACATTACTACAAGCATTCCTTCTGTTTGTTGATGCAGGAGCAGTGTGTAGTTCAGACATCAGGCACAACTTCACACTGAGAAGATGAGGAAATTTGTTACTGGAGGTTCTTAGATATAATTTTCTTTTGCATATGTAATTTTGTCTTAACTGATGAAGCAGATCATGTCTGGTAAAATTATATGCTTTGTTGTTTTTCTAAGTGAACTAGAATTAGAACTTCTGCACATTTTACATTATTGTTAATGTTTATTTGCTTAATTAAATTTTTTAGATAGATAGATTGATAGATAGATACTTTATTGATCCTGAGGGAAATAAAGGAAATTAATTTTAATAAGAAATAAAGCACAAATTGTGGAATGTGCCAAAGTTATGGCTCATTTTATTATTATTATTATTTAGTTTTAAGGAATTGTGCACCTTATTTATGGTTATTCTCTGTTGGTTACTTTAAACAAAAATGAATAAAAACTTTAATATGATCAATTGTTTATCCAAATTTCTTTACAGTATATGTGAAAAATAATTAAATTAATTAATAAAATTGTTACTTAAATAATTAAATTAAGCACTTCCAGGTTAAAAAAAAAAACTTTTAAAAATGATCAATTTATCCATTGTGCATTACTTGAATAATTAATATTATCTCCTAAATTATTGACAAAACCTTTGAAGAAAATTAATTTAAAATTGCCACAAAAATATGCACTGTAAAATAATCTTCATAAAACACTCACAAACACATTGTCTTTCAACAGCTAATCAAAACAGTACCAAATGTACATTCATAAAAGTTTTATTGATCACATAAATGGCTGTAGCATTTACTAGTAAATATGTGTATATATGTTTTTTTCCCGGAAGACATTGAATTCTTTTTGTCTTCTGTTAGACAATATTACCAGCATTTGAGTACAGACGTCCAAACTTGTCAAAGATGTGACATGTCGTGAAGACGGTCTTGAATTGCTGAAAAAAGAAAATTATTGAGCCATTAGGAGCATTTGTGGACAGTATGTTGAACAATATAAAGATAATTTATCACAATGAAATCTATAGTATATCTAACATGGTGTACTGTGTAGCTGCTGTTACATTACAAGTTGTGGCCAGAAGATTAAAATATGAATAAAACTCCTCCTCTTAAAGTTGTGTCTGATAATGGGAAGCAGTGAGGTCACTTTAAACACACATACTTTTCTTCTCCCGTGTGGCTCACCACTCTAATGCAATGGAGTAGTTGCTGTAAGTAGCATGCCCTCTTCATCATGGCTCTAATAGTTTTTCCCAAGCTCAGTCAGCCTGTTAATGATGGATGCCGGAGTCACAACACAAATCCTGACCTCTTTTTTTGCAGCTCGGCAAAAAAAAAAAAATCAGCGTCAGATATTTTTAGCTGGACTGGATTCAGCCTTTTGCGAGTGGCCTAGTTGCTGCAGTACTAGCAGGCCTGTACCTCTTCAGGTGTGAGCTTGTGCTCGCCGACCCCCCCTAGAGGCAGACCTGCTCTAACACAGGCCACCTTTTCTCCAGCACTGCTTACTATTCAGAGAAGCTGGGCTGAGTGCGCCGGCAGGATAACAAAGAGAACGATTGAGTAGTGAAGTCAGGATGGAAAGAGGAGGGAGAGACGAGCGAGGGAGGGAGGTAGTGGAGAGGCAGTTTAATTATATATTTTGTTTCTCTCTCTCTCTCTTTTAACACTAAAAAAAGACGAAGTTGAGCAAGGACAAACTAATGTCATAGACTGGGGCATTGACAATTTCCCTTCTCGCAGGCATGCATGTGATCCCTCTGTCAGTCAGCGTCCGCCGCCGTGACAATCATCTGTCTGCCAGGGCCTCAGGACAGGCTGCAGCCAGCTGCCCTTGTAAACAGCACTCAGCGCTGACACTAACGACTGCGGAGCAAACGCAAGTGGACACTGTCTCTGGAAAACACGCTTCTTTCAAGAGAGAAAAAACACAAGTGTTACACTGCAGAATCTAAGCACTTTGTGCTCATCAGAGAGCGGGATGCAGGAGCTGCTGTGGTAACAGCTACATAAGGCCTCATGTAGAGTTAGGTTAGCAATAAAGGATCAGTTAAAGAAAGTAAATAAACACTGCATTACGCAAAAGTGTCATGCTGAGGTTATTAACTTCCAGTCATTTTAGCCATGTTAGCACACTTGGTTGAATGGCTTCTAGGCAGATTGAGGTTGGACTGGAACAAGAGTAGAGTCAGAAGAAGCAGCCAGTCAATCAGCTTGAGGAAGAGGCGGAGCACATCTTTACAGTGACAGTTTTTTGATATCGTGCAATAAGAGAGGTCGCGTCTGAATGTGTATGGGCTAGCAAATGGGAACCAATGAGAATATGTAATCTTCCTCATTAAATGGATCTAATGCTGTATTATTTAAGTCATGAAAGTATGCAAATCAGAACTGAATTTCTTAACCCTCAGCTGTCAAACTGAGTTAACAGTTCATAGCAATTCATGGCAGTCAACTCTGTCAAAAGTTTCTAAACTTAGTCTATAAGCTGCTACTTCTCGCTGGTGTGTGTAGTTGAGTTCTAGTTGTGTGTTCTTGGAGGGTGTTAATTGTAAAGTGTCTTTGGGTTTGAGAAAGGCACTATATAATAACTTCAGTCATTCATTCATATGTTTCTCTGTATACTTTATTAACCTCTTTTCACCCTGTTCTTCAGCTCCCACAGAGCAGCTGTTATTTGGGTGGTAGACTGTTGTCAGGACTGTAGTGACACTGATGTGGTGGTGGTGTGTTAGTGTGTGTTGTGTTGGTAAAATCTGATCAGGCACAGCAGAGCTGCTGATGTTTTTAATCACCTTGGTGTCACTGGGTGAGAATAGTCCACGTAAAACTATTCGGCCAACAGCATCCTCTGACCACCAGTGAAGGACTAGAGGACCAAGACAAACTGTGCACAAACAGATGAGCTGCTGTCTCTGACTTTACATCTACAAGGTAAGTGTGTCTAATAGAGTGAACAGTGAGCTCACAGTGTTTAAAATCTCCAGCAGCTCTGTGTGTCTGATCCACTCACACCAGCACAACACACACTAACACACCACCACCACATCAGTGTCACTGCAGTGCAGAGAATGATCCATCACCCAAATAATTCCTGCTCTCTGGCAGTTCTGTAGGGGTCCTGATCACTGAACGGGTCTGTAATTAAACTACAAAGTGCATGTACATGGTAAGAGGAGTTGATTAAATGCACAATAATTGTAGATATAAAGTAATGAAATGACAAGTGAGAGTATTACATAACGACGTGGTTAATAAATGTATCATTTATTCAAATATAATAACTACTACTAGGTGTATATAAGGTCTGTATGATGGCATGCTTCCATTTCATTAGATATTAAATATTAGTAAATTATAATTCACTGTAGTTTCAGATTAAGTCTTCTGTGCCTTTTATATGTAAATGATCTTTGTTCTGATTGGTTGCCCTGTACACAGTAAATTTGCCAGTGTTAAATCAACACTATTAGAGTTAAATTAACACTGAGGGTGTCAAAATGTAACACTCTCGGTGTTAATTTAACTCTAATAGTGTTGATTTAACACTGGTAGATTTACTGTGTATGGTGCCTCATTCAAACAGCAGCTGAATTGCTTGAGTGTGAAGGAGGTGGGGCTAAACTCCTCTAGGCTGGATAGATTCATTTAGTCATGAAATTATGAAAACTAGTTTGAAATGGGCTGTTTCTGTAATTGAGTCTCTGTATATTGATTGTGTAGACTGGAATGAGTGGTACATTCTGAAACTTTAACAGTGTAAATACTACCACTATCTTTTATTCCAAAGAATCAATGGAAATCTGGTTTTCTATGATGTGGTCCTTTAAGGTTCTGTTTTTTAAATGTACTTTATTGAACTCTGCAGCTAATTAGCAACACGTTCATGAGTGTGTTAAAGCAGAGAAAACAGTACACTGTGTATGGTCATGGCCCTTCAGTGCTGGACTCTGGTAGGCTGCTTTAGTGTATTTACTGCTACTTAACTATAGCTTTAACCAGGACACTTCTTACCCCAGTGGAGCCATAATTTAACCTAGCATTTGTTTTGTCTCTCGTCAAGCTTAAAAATATGTGAGTGTTAAAAAAAAAAAGATTGATTTATTTGCTTCAGCATTCTTTGGGATGAAGCTGTTCTTTTTTCTGAAACCAATTAGCAGGCTAGCACTTGTAGTGCAGAATGTAGGTCAGCATCGAGTAATAAAAAAGTATTGACTTTTCTCTGACTGTAAGCAGTGTGAAAGGGGTGCTGCGGCCTTGTCGTACATGAAAAGAGCTCCATTAATTTCACTTATTTCAAGAAGGACCCTGTCAAGTCCTAATGCGTCCAATGCACTTTTCTCAGTCCGACACCCTGACATCTCGCCAGGCTTCAGCTGAAACGAGTTTACATTATGTTAGCTAGCGAGAAGTTGACGGCGTAATTCCCAACAGCAATGGCAGAGGGCTCTTTCATACAAGGCTGCTTCTTGTTCTGTTTGAGCTGCTCTAACCATGCACTATGAAGTTCCACTAAGCAACTAAGGCCAAATTACTGGCTAGATTTGTTGATTTTTATGGCTTAGTAACAGAATTAAAGGTGTGCTTCAAACCACATGGACTACCCTGGGAGACCTAAATTAAAACCTGGTTGGAGCAGTTTAAGAGAGATTTTGGACGGAAACAAAGTGACTACTGACTTATATTCCTTCTTAGCAATATTAGTTTTGCAGTTCTGAAATAAAGAAACAAAATTGGGAGTCCAAGTAAAGCCTTTAAGTATTAGGATACATAAAGTGGACAAGTTCAAACTGAAAAACAAAGTGTCTACATTTGAAACTTGATTATAATTCTCTGATATAAAATTAAGCATTACATTTCTATTACTGTGACTTTGAGACTGATATCTTTTTTTGGGTCAAATGCCCTATATTATTCCTATATTATTGTAAGAGCGCTGTAGCAGGTGAGGGGACAGAAGCAGCGTGGATTGTGAAACATGAAATACTGTGGCTGTGAAACAAAAATCAAAACAGACTGTGGCTGTGGCGTGGACATAGTAACGAACAGAGTGATACACACCATCACACAGAGTATAACAGAGATTCTAAAACACTGGGGAAGCTTTAAACACACGATTAGACACAAACAAGAGGGCAGAGCTGTGGAACAGGACGCTGGTGAAACATAACATGACATGATGAGACTGAGGGTGTGGGCATGATGTTGACAGACAACAAAGATGCACATGCCAGAGATAAACAGGCAGGGGGCGTGGCCAGAGACTCAGCAGTGGCAGGAGGGTCACAACAGCTTACTTTCCACATATAACTCATGATAGGCTGGTGTGTAGTCATTGGCTTTGCCTGTGCAGGTCTGACTCTGCTGGTAATTGGTGGTTTTTATTCATTCATTCAAGAATTTCAGTCCTGATTTTTTTTAAGTCTCCAGCACTTCCTAGGTTTTGTTATGTTTAGCTGAGGTGGGGTGGTGGAGACAGGAGGCAGGAGTAAATCCAAGGCTTATTGCAAACACGGGTATAACAGAGGATAAATAGGAACAGCTGGCACGTAAAGAACATATAACAGCTATAATGATTCACAAGAGGAGAATATATATAAGCATTAATCAGAAAACACACGAGGAACCAGACATGGACAATGAGGAGACATCACCGGGGGCTGAGGAACAATGACATAATGCAGAAACATGAGAGACAAACTTGGGCACAAACTGACAGGGAGAGGGGGCGAGGTACTGATGATGCTGACATTTGTTCTACAGGGCCAGAGACTTTCCTGACTTTGCTGTCTTGTGTGTTGGCTGAAATCGGTCTGCCCATGGGTCTGTACCTGCCTGCAGGTCTCCCCGTAAGGCCGGTTACCCACAGTGTGTCAGGTTGCCTCCATGTGTTCTTGGTTAAAAAGTTAAAAAGCTGGTGAACCCCCATTTTGGAAAATATATTGTTTGTAGGGCTACAGCTCCCTCCACATTCTCAGTGGTGCAGCGGGTAGCATGGCAGTAGACTATGCATTTCATTAACAGCAATGTTGATTTGCTAACAGTCTTGGCTGGTTTTAGGTATTTATTTATTTGCACTTTCCTGACACTCTGTTGTTTGCATTTGAGGCCATCCTGCTGGATGATGCTACTAGATGTTATTTAAATGTGCCTGCAATCCAGGGAGAGTTTCCATTATTTCCATTCCAGCTGACTGCAACATTATGTTCCCATACTATGGCTTCTTACAAATATACATTGCCATCATGCAACTTGCCAAAGAGATGCCAAATAATAACTAAAAACTCCAAGTCACTGCAAATTTCTAAAGAATTGCTGTAAATTCACAGATCACAATGTTTAATTGATGATTAACTTGACTGTGCTATTAGCATTAATCAATTAATCATAAAAGTCTTAATAATCACAATAGAAGTTCTGTGCTTCAAGCACTAAACCTCTGTTCCCTTTTTCAAACATTTGTGCTGTCAGTGCATTCAGAAAATGGTCAAACTATCTCAGTCTCCAAAGAAAAGGAAAATATTTGTTGAAAATTCAGTATTCCTGAAGCAAGAGTTGGGAGGCGGTTGCATGCTAAAGGGTATCTACAGGCAAAAAAACAATCAGGGCTAGATTGATAAAAAAGAAACCCTTTATGGTATATGGTAATCAGTCCAACCCCAAGATGGCAATGCATAATAATAAAGCTTTATTCAGACGCTTGATGAAATATGCATTCCACATACCAAAGTCCTATTTTATCATCACATTTATTTATTTATTTATTTCTCCCATGTGAGGAAGCGACTTTAGTCTGAGGTGGGCAAAGAGTGTCTGAGACAAAAACAAACATAATAACGCTCTCCGCAAGGGGTCCACTGAAACATGCTGTTTCCACCATGTGCGCATCGCGGAAAACAAAACAAGCCACGAAAGAGCTTTAATTGTATTGTGATTTGTATGTTAGTGGAATATTAAAGTATCATTAGAGAGATAGATATGGCCCATGGCTTCAAAGTCTTCTAGGCAATGATACATGATCAGAAGAGAGAAGAGACGTGTGCACTGGATTAGCCTATTAGAGACAGAGATAGAGAAGTCCTCTCAGTTTGAGCACTCACTGATGTGTGCAGTTTGACTAATCAGATCAGATTTCTCCTTGTGCGAAAATATTAGGCATCATGTTTACAAAGCTGAGCCAGAAACAGCAGTCAGTGTATGTAATGCTGGTCTTGATATTGCTCATATTTCAGCAGTATACCATCATTGCCTAATTAACTAGGAGTGTGTTAGAGTTTGGAAAGAAATGCATCTCCAGCACTTTCTTTTCACATTCATTTCTGTAAAACACACCGACAAAGACTCACAAGCAGTGCTGTAATTAAGGTCTTAAGGGCCACATTACAAAACATGAATTCCACTGAATAAAAAATGCATGGGCATGTTGGTGATGGTCAAATTGACAAAGATGTGGAAAAGCAAGTCAATTAGCACCAACACCAAACTAAGACTGATGAAAGCCTTGGTGTTGCCAGTAGCTACATATGGATGTGAAGCCTGGACATTGAACAAAGAGGAAGAAAGACATATTCAGGCTTTTGAGAACAAGTGCATCAGGAAGTTGCTGAAGATCTCATGGATGAAGATGATGACCACTGAGCAAGTCTATGAGATGGCTAGAACTCAAAAGGAGTTACCGATGCACGTTAAATCCTGCAAGTTACGTTACTTTGGTCATGTGATGAGGCATGCACATGAAAGCATTGAAGGAAGTGTTATGAATGGACTTGTGGAGAGAGTCCAAAGACGTGGAAGACCAAGAATAACCTGGATGGATAACATCCAAGACATGGACTGGAATTTCAGGTGCTAGCCTGCTACAAGCAACGAGAGACAGATGGCATTGGAGCGAAGTGACTCGTCTGTGCAGCCTACCATCACGAAGCGATGACGGCATGTGACATGACAAATAAAAGTATATTTACTGATGACTCATTGTAACAAGAAGCATGGGTTATACACCAGACAAAGGTTAAAGGGCATAGGGAAAACTGTAGTGAAAGTGCAGCAAAAAAGCTCCAAAGGTCTCATTCTGCACCATTTATAACAGTGAGGCTTCATATATGTATTGTGTGTGCTTGAATGACCTGCCTGCAGTCCAGATCTGTTTCCTATTGAACATGTTTGGAGCATCATGAAGAGTGCAAACAGACAATGGTGACCACGGAGTGTTGAACAGCTCAAATCAAAGACATTCGAATCAAAGACATTCAGAAATATTCTGTTTTAATATATTTTAATTTATTTTCATCTCATTCATTATTTTCTTCTGCAGGAATTAACAATGTCCTGTTGAAAGTCCTGGTGTCTCGTTCCACCGCAGCATATAGAATGAAGATGAATACATCACCCTGCTGAAATTAGTAGAGATAAGCACTACTGTGTAGGATTAGATGTTAATATCCCTAGTTACATACCTGAGGCACCAATTAAACTGTAGGATGGTCTATTGAGTTGATGCCATCCTTTGGGTTGTCAAGTGGGCACCCTCCTTCGTAGGTGTTTTGCTGATCCCAGGTTCACCCTCTAGATGCCAGTTCAGCATACCTCAGCTTCTTCCACTTATAGGCCTCCTCCACTGCACTTTCCCAGATCACAGTGAGTTCTATGATGTAAACCAGCTTGAGTGAGGCTGACCACAGCACAAGGTCTGGTTGCAGGTTGGTAGATGCAAACTCAGCTTGGAAACAGAGCTTCTGGCCCACATCTACCAGCATTTTCCAGTCCCGTGCACCACCAAACTGCCCAGTGTCTGGTCTTATGGTGGTGAGGCTTGCTTGACCCTCACCCTCCTGGACATATGTTATTGCCTGCCAGCGTGATGACAAGGGTGGAAGGCATAGACGCTTGTCCACCAACTTTCCAGCACTGCAGCAAGACATTTTAACACCTGGTTGTGTCGCCAGGTGTAACAACCTTGGGTAAGGCTGGTCTTGCAGCCAACCAAGATGCGTTTCAGTGTTGCTAGATTTGGGCATATAGGACAAGTGGGGTCTTCACCATACGGGGTCTTAGGTTTGCAGGAGAAGGCAGGACGTCATAGGCAGCCCTTATGGTAAAGCTTGCCCTGAATACCTCCATCTCCCACAGCTCTTTTCAGGATATCTTCCTCTTCTCCACTCCTTCCCATGCCATCCACTGGCCTTGCATTGCCTGTACCACAGCTTGTGCACACCATTGTGCCTGATGTTCCCGACATACCTCCTGGACCACCAGCTTATGCCTCTGTAATGTAGTGGCCTGGCTCCAGGCTGGTGTGCTGGCCCCAAGGCCAAGGCCACTTCTCCCCTCCTGCATTTGGCCCACAATGTCCCTGTGTCTGAGTGCTGCCTTTGCCTGTTCAGTTGCAGCCAATGGAGTCCACTTCTTCCCGGTGGCCAGGATGGGGGCAGTTTTGACTACAAATGGATCACTTGAATCCAGCAGCATCATTTCCAGTCTGTCTTTGCCACACTTATACTCCTCTGATAGACTGGCGATGGGTAGCTCTAACATCCCTTTGCTGTAGAGCCCAATACTGCTAAGACACCTGGGAAGGCCAAGCCACTTCCTTCCGTATGAGCTGACCAGCCTAAAAAAGGATAAAGAATAAATATTAGCAGCATACAGTTAAAGTAACCAAGTGTAGTAAAGTGTCAGTGCAGTGTGTGTGTGTTCTTAACACTAGCAACGCGGAGGTTTTTTGAAACACTAAAAGCGCGGATGTTACGAAAACCGTCGTCAGGAGAAAATCCCCCGCTTGGCCCGCCAGCCTGCGAGGACGATTAGCGTTCTATTGATAT
>BRDA01085992.1:0-21720 GCA_036984385.1 Crenuchus spilurus
AATATCTCCTTTTCTAGAGATCATTAGTTTGTTTGTGGACTAATATTTCCTATTCTAGAGATGATTAATTTGTTTGTGGACTAATATCTCCTATTTTAGTGATCATTAGTTTGTTTGTGGACTAATATCTCATTTTCTAGAGATCATTAGAGTTTGTTTGTGGACTAATATCTCCTATTCTAGTGATCATTAGAGTTTGTTTGTAGACTAATATCTCCTTGTCTAGAGAGCATTAGTTTGTTTGTGGACTAATATCTCCTATTCTAGAGATCATTAGTTTGTTTGTAGACTAATATCTCCTTTTCTAGAGATCATTAGAGTTTGTTTGTAGACTAATATCTCCTATTGTAGAGATCATTAGTTTGTTTGTGGACTAATATCTCCTTTTCTAGAGATCATTAGTTTGTTTGTGGACTAATATCTCCTATTCTAGCAGTTAATAGTGTTTATTGAGGTTGTTTATTAACTAATATCTAATATTTTTATTTATTTGAATACTCGTATCTTCAGAAGCAAAGGTCAATGTTGTTATGCATAATTCTGGGTGCTTCCAAACACTTATTTTCACTTCACTCAAAAAGTATTTAGAATTTTGACCTAATTTCATCATTTGAAACACAACTTCACGTCGCTCTCCACATATAAAACAGTAGGTGGGCGGCTGAAATGAGTTATTCCACTGAGATGCTGTACACATTTTAAGTGAATACGGAATATCTGAGTCCTGGCCGATAACATTAAGTGCTTGTAACACCAACAAAAAAACATGGAAAATGAATCTTAAGAAGCCACTTCCTCCTGTATTAATAAAACATTTCTATGTAGTGTTTCTGAAAGCCTTTGAGACTATGTTTAAGTTTCAGCATCAAAAGCCAAAGAAAAAGACAAATCCTGACGAATGCGGGGTAGTCATTACTGTGTTTCGGCTTTGTGTGTGTGTGTGTGTGAAATCTTCTAGAGGCCTAAAAGAGTCTTTAATGTATTTTTTATCATGCTGTTGTGCCTAAGGTCCTCACCACCCACTCCAGCCATTCTGTCAAGTGGGTAAGCCCGATGAAGTGAGTCGGGCTCTGTTAGAGCACGGCTGCACATGCGCTCAACCTGAAGCTACCGGAGATCTTCACCTGAGGGCCTGTGGTTAACTACAGTAACTACAGCGTGAAAGCCCCACAGAGGATCAGGGGGCAACAGCCAGAAGCACGAGTCAAGCTGGACTCTATGGAGGTTGTGGCAAAATAGAGGATTCTCAATAAGCTGTTAGCAGGCTTGGATACTAGCTCACATCTGCAGACTATAATGGAAAAAGAGAAGCACATTCAGTGGCTGTAAGAGTTTACCCACCACAATACAGCTCTACTACAAGTTTCCTTAATGTAGAGACAGTACTGATGTCCTACTCAGTCACATTATATCACAATATATAGAGCTGTATACCACTGTGAGTACAGCCTGTGCAGTATTTTACAATCTGTTACTGTTACAAAATTTAGGCTGTAAATACTGTTGGTACTGTTAGTTATGTTCACTGTAAGTTGATCAACCTCAGGACATTTAATAACAAACGTTGCTCTTATGTATGTACTATAAATCTCCTGTAAACAAAATGTAAACAGATGCAATTTTCACTGTCAAAATTGAGTCTGAGTCAAAACTGGGACCAAAACTCCCTTGCAGACTCCCTGAGGAGTCTAAAAAAAAAAAAAACTAAAAACTTTCTTATTTAAAAAGGCATACTAGGAAATTTGTAATGTTGGTGTGTAGATGTTGGTAATACTGGTGTTTTTTAAATATGTTATGTTTATTTATTATTACTATTATTATTATTATTTTTATTATTATTATTATAAATTTTATTATTATTATTATTATTATTAATAATACTTATAATGATTGTTTTTATTTTTATTTTTAAATTTTTTTTTCATGCTGTAGCATTTTGAGATTTCTTTGAAATGTAAAGTGCATTACAAATAAAAATTATTATTATTATTATTATTATTATTATTATTATTATTATTATTATTATTGTTATTATATTAAGATAAAAGAAGAAGAAGAAGAAGAAAATTGGAAAAAAGTTTGTGATGAATAGCATATTCATCATCAATGACATATATTAATAAATAATGTTATATTTAATCAGAATGAGATTTATTGGTTAAGTATGTTGATGCACACAATGCATTTGTTCCTGCTGTTGGTGCATATGGTGGTTTCAACATATATTTAGTAAAATAATGTATTAATTCATGTAAATGTAATAAAACATAATAATGTCAATACTTAAATAACATATAGCATAATAATTACAATAATTGTTATAATACTAAAAATAACAATAGATATTACAACAATGACAATAATAATAAAAATAATAATAATAATGATAATAATAAATAATGAACATATACAAATATCACTGGAACATTTATAAATATAGATTTATAATTAAACCACCTTCACTATATCTGCACTTGTGTCCAGCTCCTGTGTCCACCTCCTCGCATTACAATCCTTGTCTTGTTCACCCTACACCTTGTCTCCACCTCCCCTTTACGTCAGGCCATGAGTGTTAACAGCTGTTGCATGTTGTCCTACACCTCTGTCCTGTTGTTTGTCATGTTTATTTAGCCCTAGTGTTTCCCTGCTCTTGTGTCGGTCACCGAATGTGTGCACATTACTGTTTGAAGTCCTAGTGATAAGTGAGTGTGAATAAACCACGTTATTGATATCTTAACTCTGCTTTCTTCTCTCAGCCTCAGCTACAGCGTCACATAATGAATATCAAATACAGCCCACTACCTTTAAATTCTGAACACCACAACATCTCGTGTTAATGTAAAACTGTATAGATCATAAGATCCACGTTATTGATACAGTTGAATTTATTTTAATACAACAAAAATCATCATTTAATACACTGACAATCATTTATTACAGTCATTTAGTTATTTAATTAAAAACTGAACTCGTTATTAAATTAAATATTTGTAATCATTGGCTGCATTTGAATCACTGCCTTGAGTTTGATACCGTTTTTCACTTTTAGCCCACGTGGCCAGACACAGACTGCTCACGTGACCGTCCGTTGCACGTGCCTGACGCTATCCCTGCCAATGGCACGGGAAAAAACCCACAATCTAAAGCGGTCTCACCTATCAGCAACCTTAAGAAATCCTTCCTGCTTGACTGAAACGTGACCGTGCCCAGGCAGCAGGGATTCTGACAACTTGTAATGTGTTGAGCGAGATAAGGACCAAGAATCCAATTATTTCTCCTTCCCAAGCTGTGGCCAGGATGCTCTCTCTCTCTCTTTCTCTCTCTCTCTCTCTCTCTCTCTCTCTCCCTCCCCTTTTCCATCAGAAGTGAATAGGACTTTTAGGTCAAACACAGAGGAGCCAAAATGCTGAATGTCAGCACGTAGCAGGAAAGATACGGTGGCTCCATTGTTCACTTCCTGTGTGTCACTTCCTGAATGACGGCCGTGGGACGAGATGTGAATGCATAATGGAAGGCGCTATCAATATCATCTACCAATCACTGCCAAAGTGCTGAGACAGTCTTTCAGCATCTAACAGACGTCAAGTGATGAGTCCCAGGTGTCCTCAAGTTCACCCCTGTCCACAAGGTTCTTACAGCTTCAGCCTTAAGTCCAGAGCACAATGATGTCGGTACAGTTACAGCATCACATACTCGGATACATGGAGCAGCTGATATTGAATGTAACCACTCTCAACACTCACACACATATATATCCATCCATTCATCCATCCATCCTTCCGTCTATCCATCCAATATCTTCACTTAATCCTGATCATTGTTGCAGCGAGTCCTCTACCCCCTCATTGGGCACAATGGAAGGGCACTACACTATCTTAGCTAAGCCCAGGAGAGGATGCCAATCCATCGCTGGGTACAATCACACATGGACAATTAAGAGTGCCCAATTCACCTCACCTCCATGTTTTTGGACAGGAAACCGGAGACCCCGGAGGAAATTGGGTTAAAGTCCTCTTCTAGGTGGAGTTCTGTTTTTCCCATGTCCATGTCTATTTCCCCGCCTTCTGCATACTTTGTTAGCCGCCTTCTGTCCTTTGTTATCATTCACAGAACAAGCTGTGCCCACCAAAGAATATCCAGCCAGTAGCATCCTTTGCCCACTGATGAAGGACCAACAGGTGAGCTCCTGTCTCTGACTTTCCATCAGTTGGTCAGGTGGACCAACACGGTAGATGTGTCTAATAGAGTGGACAGTGAGTGGACAAAACACATTAACACACCACCACCATGTCAGTGTCACCGCAGTAGTGCTCTGTGGTGGTCCTGAATTGTAGAATAACACCTGTCTGCTCAGTGGAGCTGATAAAGTATGTGTGTAAAGTTAAAGTTAAAGCCATATTCAGTAATATATTACAGATGGTTTCTGCTGAATCACTGTGTAGGTGGTGGGCGACCCAGCAGGGACGACTGTCTCGTTTGCACCAGCCTTTTATCATTCATTATTTATAATACGTGTCATCATTTTTATGATGAAAAGGATCAGCTGCCCCTTTAGGTTTGGAGAACATTTCATGACAAATCAAGCAAAAGAAATTTGGAAAGTTTAGAGTTTTAAGTTACGTAAACACAAGTCAGACACATCGTTTATGTGATGTAACAGTTTCTTATAAATGAGCTGGAAACACTTTGCATATACCTTATTATTAATGGTTATTAATGGCTATTAATTAGGTCATCCACCCAGCGATGGACTGGCGCTGTCCTGGGTTTAGTTGGGATAGTGGGGTATAGGGGACTAACCGCGACCCTGATATGGATTAAGTGGGTAAGATAATGGATGGATGGATGGAATTAGGCCATCAACATGTTACGAATCATTAATAAACATCTACAAAGCTTAAATAACAAAGATTACATGACTAATTGTCCAGTGAAGGCTTTCTACTACATTTTGGAGACACTGCTGTGAGAATTTGACTGTATTCAGCCACAAGAGCATCAGGATGTTCGATGATTATCCCAAAAGTGCTGGATGGAGCAGGGAACACAGTTCCGTTGCTCCAGAGCTCAATGCTGGGGACTTTATACCCCTTTAGCTCACCTGGCATTAGACATGGTGCCAGTAAGTTCAGGTTTAGTATTATTCTATTGGCAGCACTTCTCTACAGGGACTAGACAAGATGTGCATTGTGTCAACATAATGCACTGATTAGAAGAGGTGTCCACAAACATTTGGACATGTACTGTACATGGGCACACTCAGACATGCCAAAGCCACCTTTATCAGTTGTTATGGGTGGTGTTTGGTGGTGTTAGCTTGAAGCACTTTGATCCTAAATGCTCATAGACTCCAACAGCGCCAGCTTCAAGCTGGAGCTCCCCACAACAGTCTGAAACAGTCTGAGAGATGTGCCGTGCAGGAGCACTGTCACACTAACTTACTCTCACTGGGCTTGAGGAAATAGAAAAGGCATTAGGACCTGGTAGGCGGCCAATTTCCAAGGAGAGAGAGGGAGAGAGAACGATGGTGTAAATTCGGAGAGAAGAGAGGAAAGCAGAGGAGAGGTGAAGGGAAGGCAAGCGAGAGATGCTATTCAAGCAGACACTGAGGGAAATCATTCACTTATTCTTTCATCCCTTCTCCCTAGACTGCAAATGAAGCATCAGTGAAGTGGTAAACTAGGGAGACTTCATTGTTTCATCACCGTGTTTGGAATCTGATTTCTGGGGTGTAAACTCCTCTTGTGCCCTGCTTCCTGTGTTGAGGTGCACTAGGTTAAATTCGGTGCTAAAAACCTTTTTAAAAATCAGGTAATAAAGCTTTAAGACATTAAAAAGCTCTTTTCATTGACTTCAGAAAGCTACTTCCACTCACAAACAAGCAAGTAAACACGGTTTATTTTCAGGGTCACTTTTGGTTACTGTCCCCAAAATGTAAAGAGAAGATATACTTTTCCTTAAGTTAACACAGTTGACTGGGGGTTGTGATCAAATGTTGAATGTTGAATTCAAAACTGAATCAAAATTCAGTCTACAGACTGAATCAAAATTCAATCTACAGACTGAATCAAAATCAAACTACAGACTGAATCAAAATTCAATCTACAGACTGAATCAAAATTTAAACTACAGACTGAATCAAAATTCAATCTACAGACTGAATCAAAATTTAAACTACAGACTGAATCAAAATTTAAACTACAGCCTAAATCAAAATCAATCTACAGACTGAATCAAAATCAATCTACAGACTGAATCAAAATTCAATCTACAGACTGAATCAAAATTCAATCTACAGACTGAATCAAAATTTAAACTACAGACTGAATCAAAATTGAAACTACAGACTGAATCAAAATCAAACTACAGACTGAATCAAAATTCAATCTACAGACTGAATCAAAATTCAATCTACAGACTGAATCAAAATTTAAACTACAGACTGAATCAAAATTGAAACTACAGACTGAATCAAAATCAAACTACAGACTGAATCAAAATTTAAACTACAGACTGAATCAAAATTCAATCTACAGACTGAATCAAAATTCAATCTACAGAGTGAATCAAAATTTAAACTACAGAATGAATCAAAATCAATCTACAGACTGAATCAAAATTCAATCTACAGACTGAATCAATATCAATCTACAGACGGAATTAAAATCAAACTACAGACTGAATCAAAATTCAATCTACAGACTGAATCAAAATCAATCTACAGACTGAATCAAAATTCAATCTACAGACTGAATCAAAATCAAACTACAGACTGAATCAAAATTCAATCTACAGACTGAATCAAAATCAATCTACAGACTGAATCAATATCAATCTACAGACTGAATCAGTATCAATCTACAGACTGAATCAAAATCAAACTACAGACTGAATCAAAATTCAATCTACAGACTGAATCAAAATCAATATACAGACTGAATCAAAATTCAATCTACAGACTGAATCAATATCAATCTACAGACTGAATCAATATCAATCTACAGACTGAATCAAAATCAAACTACAGACTGAATCAAAATTCAATCTACAGACTGAATCAAAATTCAATCTACAGACTGAATCAATATCAATCTACAGACTGAATCAAAATCAAACTACAGACTGAATCAAAATTCAATCTACATACTGAATCAAAATTCAATCTACAGACTGAATCAAAATCTAACTACAGACTGAATCAAAATTCAATCTACAGACTGAATCAAAATTCAATCTACAGACTGAATCAAAATCAATCTACAGACTGAATCAAAATTCAATCTACAGACTGAATCAGTATCAATCTACAGACTGAATCAAAATCAAACTACAGACTGAATCAAAATTCAATCTACAGACTGAATCAAAATCAATCTACAGACTGAATCAAAAATCAAACTACAGACTGAATCAAAATTCAATCTACAGACTGAATCAATATCAATCTACAGACTGAATCAAAATCAAACTACAGACAATCAAAATTCAATCTACAGACTGAATCAAAATTTAAACTACAGACTGAATCAAAATTCAATCTACAGACTGAATCAAAATTTTAACTACAGACTGAATCAAAATCTAAACTACAGACTGAATCAAAATTCAATCAACAGACAATCAAAATACAAACTACACACTGAATCAAAATTTTAACTACAGACTGAATCCAAATTCAGATTACAGACTGAATTAAAATTAAAATTACAGACTGAATAAAAATTAAAAATACAGACTGAATCAAAATGCAAACTACAGGCTGAATCAAAATCAAACTACACACTGAATCAAAATTTTAACTACAGACTGAATCAAAATTCAGATTACAGACTGAATCAAAATTCAAATTACAGACTGAATCAAAATTCAGATTACAGACTGAATTTAAATTAAAACTACAGACTGAATTAAAATTTAAAATACAGAGTGAATCAAAATGCAAACTACAGACTGAATCAAAATTCAATCTACAGGCTGAATCAAAATACAAACTACAGACTGAATCAAAATTCAATCTACAGACTGAATCAAAATGCAAACTACAGACTGAATCAAAATCAAACTACAGACTGAATCATACTTATTGTAAACTAGTCTGCATCATGGAGGCTACATCACACATGACATGATTTTTTGTATTAGATGCATATTTATTCTTGTTCTTTAACATTCTATTCTAACTGATCTATTCTTATTTCTGTATATGTGAGTGCTATTGTGTTGCTAGTGTAATGCTGTAATTTACTTTTTATACTAGAAACAAAAAAAACATACCCCGGAAACCTTAAAGGGTCTGCTTTTCAAATGTATACAGTTTGAATCAAAATATACTTTTTAGATATTTGTGAGAGGAGCTTAAATAAGCAGAGACACGAGTTTCATACAGTCATACAGCTGCAAATGTTTTCTCACCAAATGACGTGATCTGTCATTCCTATGATAATGACATGGTAATTCCAGAAATTCCATTAACAAATGTGTGGAATGTGAACCTGATCAAATACCTCTCACCTAAGTGTTCACACCTGTCTCATATATATTCAATCTAGGAACCACTGAATGAGTAAAACGGAGTGTCACCTCACATTAGTTTAGCTTTAGAAATAAAACCACATACAATGTCTAGAAACTGTAATGAGCAGTATGTAGCCAACACCTCTGTTTATTCAGTTCTGAGCTCAAAAGTCTTGGCTAGAAATGTTTGGAGTGTTTTTTCACAATATATCAGCACGTCTGAAAACAGGTTTTTGTAAAGTCTAAGTTTAGAGCAGATTTAATCAGAATATAGATTTATGACACTCTTACTGTTTGGACACTTTTGTTGCTGAGTTTGAAATATTAGATATTAGGTGCATACATTTTTAAAGGAGACTAAATTAGACAAATAGACCAGTTCTGATGTTCAGGAATGTCCTTCCTCACCTAGTTGTCATTTTTCAAACAGGCCCAGTGAACAGTAGCTTTGTAGCTTCCAGGACGGGGGCAGACGGGCTGATATTTAGCACCTGATTAGCTTTGCAGAAGACAGAGGCGGCCCACCATCTGTTTTACATGGGTTTCTCTTCTCCATGCCAAGGACAGGGCTTTAGCAGGCTAGCCACCACTGCCTCCACTCTCAGCGGGCACACGTCCTAATCTCACCCACCCAACCAGCAGCAATCTGGGCCCACACACAACCAATCCAATCCACCAGCACATGATTAAATTAGTGTAATGAGCTCAGCTTTTGTGCCGGCCTGTACTGAGTGTCATGGTGGGGGAGGAAATCAGCAGGCCAGAGGCTCGGCGCTGGAACGGGTGGAAGAAACGCTTTCACTACAGAAGTTGGAGCAGCAGGTTCTTCATCGAGAAGTTTGGGTCAGCCTGACCTCGTGATGAAATTGAGATAATAAATGGGTGAACTTAGTTTTTGTTCTTTAATTCAGACACAGCAGAGCTGCTGGAGTCCTGTGAGCACCAATGAAGGAAGAGGAACCAACACAATCTAAATTTACATCTACAAGCTGGAACAACAATGTAGGTGAGAGTGAGTGGACACAGTGTTTAAAAACTCCAGCATCTCTGCTGTCTGATCCTGTTGTACCAGCCCAACACACACTAACACCACCACCACATCAGTGTCACCAAGAATGATCCACCACCCAAATAATTTCTGCTGTGATGGGGTCTTAACCATTGGAGAACAGGTGTACAAAGTGTACCTACAGTATATGGTCAATGGACTTAAAATGGACAGTGAGTGTAGATACAAGGTCATTTAAACATGTTGGCTGACTGTAGTTTACTGTACTTCTCATCATTTTTACTTCTTGCAGTGTTGTTGCTTCTTTAAAAGTTGCAAAGTATTCTTACTCAATTGCTACACATTGGTCAGTACAGCATATAGTTTTCATCTTTTTAATGCAAAAACCTGGAAAAATCCTACACTCTTAAAAGAGATTGTTCTTCAAAGGTTCTATATAGAACCGCAAACACTCAAAGAACCCAATGGGTTCCCAATCAATGAGGAATGTGCTGCAGATGACTCTACAGTATATAGAACCTTTTGAAAATGGTTCTTTATAGCACCAAAATGGTTCCTCTATTATTACAAGCTTGACATCGTAACTACAGCAAAACACTTTTTAAAGTCATCATATTTTGAAAATCAACTTGGAATATTTAGAGAAAAAAGATGTACAGTACGGCATTTTGATAATAAAGTTGTAATATTTCGAGAATAAAGCCGTAACATTTCGACTTTATTCTCAAAATATTATGACTTTATTCTTGAAATATTACGACTTATTCTCGAAATATCACAACTTTATTCTCATAATATTACGACTTTATTCTCGTAATATTACAACTTTATTCTCGTAATATTACAACTTTATTCTCGTAATATTATGACTTTATTCTCGTAATATTACGACTTTATTCTCGTAATATTACAACTTTATTCTCGTAATATTATGACTTTATTCTCGTAATATTACGACTTTATTCTCGTAATATTATGACTTTATTCTCAAAATATTATGACTTTATTCTCAAAATATTACTTTATTTTTGAAATATTTTAACTTTATTCTTGAAATATTACAACTTTATTCTTGTAATATTATGACTGTATTCTTGTAATATTATGACTTTATTCTCAAAGTCAACTGTTTTTATTTTTTTTAAGAGTAACCCTAAACACCATCGCACTTTTAAGAGTGTACTGTGTATATAAGGGTTTAGAAGACTTGCTTCATACCTCTAGTTGGCTTTGGACCAAAGAAAGAGTCATTTACGTTAGAAAGCATAGTATGGACGCCAGCAGGTGCTCACTTTATTCAGAATGAAAAGGTAAACTCCTTTTTGATACACTTAACTCGTAAGCCCACTTCCAGCACTTACTGAAAACCCAGCCACACTTTCGCCACACGCCACAGAAGAAACACGAGAAACCCTTTGGCCAGATTTACCGTAAAAGCTTTTTAATGTCACGGTGCTAAAGCGCAGCGCTAGAGCTAGAATAAATAAATCTAGGTGCATTAGCACTTGATAGGGCCCATGTCCTTGCAGGTGGTCCTGTCTCGCCCAATCCAGGCCATCCAAAGCTAAAGCGGTGCTGACATTCAGCGGACGAGTGGGAGCTAACTGCAGAGGCTCAGACTGAGGTTGGCTTTTAAAGATTGAACACAGCAGAGATGTAGATAAAAGAAAAGTGCTATTTGGATCTTCTAACACCATCTTATGTTTCATTTTCTGTAACGAACACGTCTGTGGACACTCGATTATTTACATCCCTCATCCTCCTCCATTCAAGTTGACTGAGCAATGCTGCGTAAAATGGCCAAAAGTATTCAGACACCTGCTCATTTATTGTTTCTTACGAAATCAAAGACTTTTTATTCTGCTTTTGTTGGAAAGACTGCCTCTACTGTCCAGGGAAGGCTTTCTACTAGATTTTGGAGCATTGCTGTGAAGATTTGATTGCATTCAGCGATGAAGGTCAGGGATGTTCACCACCCCAACTCCCCAAATTATCCCAAAAGTACTGGATGGATCAGAGATGTGCTCTTTCCAATCCTCAACAATTGAATATGCATGAGACCATCAAAGGTGTTAGCATGCTAAAGCAAGCATCATGTCCAAAGCAGGTGTGCCTGTAGTTCTCTAAGTGCATCTCCAGATGACGTCAGATGCGATGATAAATATATGCATGGGCTCTGGAATCCAGGTCTTGCACGGTAGCTTCTCATCATAGTCACTTCTGTACACTGTTAGCAACATTAGCTTTGATTTATGTTTAACTGGCTTGTGAAACCATGAATCCAACTCAAACAGACTGGTTGAAAATCTCAGGCTGCTAAAGTGAACAGAACCTCACATCACTGTCCTCACTTCAGCAAAAGTTAAGAAGGTAACAAGTTAAGGAAGAGCTGGAGGGAAGCTGGGAACTCATAAGAGGCATGATAGGAGCAAGTGGAGGCTGTGAAGGGAGGTATGCCTTTTGCAATTAATCCATCACAAACAGACATACAACAAATGCTCTGGTCTCAGTGCAATAACTCTGATATTGCAGTGTCATATTGCTGATAGTCAGGAATGGAAGCAGGGAGGCTACAAACAAATGAACGGCCTCACATCCATAACACAATGTTGGTTTTTAATTTACACCAAATACACACCAGAGCTGCATGATATGAACAAAACACCAGACTGTGATTTCATTGCCATGTATTGCAATCGTGGCACATTTCAAAACATTTTTTTAATCATTTAAACTATGTAACTATGTAACTATGTAAACACTATGTAACAATCTTAATGTGCAAAACGAAAGAATATGAAAATTGTGCTCCAAGTGCACTTTTGATGATGGTGATATAACAATGTCAGAAATTATACTCCCCCATCCCTACAACCCCCCACCAAACTGATGTTTGTTTGCTAGGGACTCTCTCCATCAGACTAATGTTTGTTTGCTGGGGACCTCTCCCCCCAGACTGAGGTTAATTTGATAGGTTTCATCTCCACTAATAATGATTGTTTCTTTGCCAGGAAACCCCTCCCTGAGATTGATGTTTGTTTGCTAAGAACCCATCCATCCTATACTTATATTTGTTTTGTCAGGAGACCCCTCCATTCAGAGTGATATTTGTTTGCTGGCGACCCCTGCCTCAGAGTGATGTTTGTTTGATAGGATGTCCCTCTCCCCCAGAGTGATGCTTATTTGTTTGACTGGATGTCCCTCTGCGTCAGAGTGATGTTTGTTTGTTTGCTTGGATGTCATCTGCCTCAGAGTGATGTTTGTTTGATTGGATGTCCCTAAGCCTCAGAGTGATGCTTGTTTGCTTAGATGTCCCTCTGCCTCAGAGTGATGTTTGTTTGTTTAGATGTCCCTCTGCCTCAGAGTGATGTTTGTTTGATTGGATGTCCCTCTGCCTCAGAGAGATGTTTGTTTGATTGTATGTCCCTTTGCCTCAGAGTGGTGTTTGTTTGCTTAGATGTCCCTCTGCCTCAGAGTGATGTTTGTTTGCTTGGATATCCCTCTGCCTCAGAGTGGTGTTTGTATTATTGGATGTCCCTCTGCATCAGAGTGATGTTTGCTTGCTTAGATGTTCCTCTGCCTCAGAGTGATGTTTGTTTGTTTGCTTGGATGTCCCTCTGCCTCAGAGTGATATTTGTTTGTTTGCTTGGATGTCCCTCTACCCCAGAGTGATGTTTATTTGCTTGGATGTCCCTCTGCCTCAGAGTGATATTTGTTTGTTTGCTTGGATGTCCCTCTACCCCAGAGTGATGTTTATTTGCTTAGATGTCCCTCTGCCTCAGAGTGATATTTGTTTGATTGTATGTCCCTCTGCCTCAGAGTGATGTTTGTTTGCTTGGATGTCCCTCTGCCTCAGAGTGATGTTTGTTTGCTTAGATGTCCCTCTGCCTCAGAGTGATGTTTGTTTGCTTAGATGTCCCTCTGCCTCAGAGTGATGTTTGTTTGCTTGGATGTCCCTCTGCCTCAGAGTGATGTTTGTTTGTTTGTTTAGATGTCCCTCTGCCTCAGAGTGATGTTTGTTTGATTGGATGTCCCTCTGCCTCAGAGAGATGTTTGTTTGATTGGATGTCCCTCTGCCTCAAAGTGATGTTTGTTTGCTTAGATGTCCCTCTGTCTCAGAGTGATGTTTGTTTGACTGGATGTCCCTCTGCCTCAGAGTGATGTTTGTTTGACTGGATGTCTCTCTGCCTCAGAGTGATGTTTGATTGCTTAGATGTCCCTCTGTCTCAGAGTGATGTTTGTATTATTGGATGTCCCTCTGCATCAGAGTGATGTTTGCTTGCTTACATGTCCCTCCGCCTCAGAGTGATGTTTGTTTGCTTAGATGTCCCTCTGCCTCAGAGTGATGTTTGTTTGCTTGGATATCCCTCTGCCTCAGAGTGATGTTTGTATTATTGGATGTCCCTCTGCATCAGAGTGATGTTTGCTTGCTTAGATGTCCTTCTGCCTCAGACTGATGTTTGCTTGATTGGATGTCCCTCTGCCTCAGAGTGGTGTTTGTTTGCTTCGATGTCCCTCTGCCTCAAAGTGATGTTTGTTTGCTTCGATGTCCCTCTGCCTCAGAGTGATGTTTGTTTGCTTGGATATCCCTCTGCCTCAGAGTGATGTTTGTATTATTGGATGTCCCTCTGCATCAGAGTGATGTTTGCTTGCTTAGATGTTCCTCTGCATCAGAGTGATGTTTGCTTGCTTAGATGTTCCTCTGCCTCAGAGTGATGTTTGTTTGCTTGGATGTCCCTCTGCCTCAGAGTGATGTTTGTTTGTTTGGATGTCTCTCTGCCTCAGAGTGATGTTTGTTTTACTGGATGTCCCTCTGCCTCAGAGTGATATTTGTTTGATTGGATGTCCCTCTGCCTCAGAGTGATATTTGTTTGATTGGATGTCACTCTGCCTCAGAGTGATGTTTATTTGCTAGGATGTCTCTTTCCTTAATTTAACTTTTGTTTGCCAGGATATGCCTTACCCAGACTGATGTTTGTTTGTTGGGAACCCTCCTCCCCCCTCCCGATACCCTTGTACAGATGTTTGTTTACTAATGATACTTAAAGATCCTAGCAACACTCCAAATTTCAACAAAATTGAGCTCTAAAGCAACTGATTGAGTCAGCTATGCAGTGATTGAATCATCAATTATTCCAATTTATTTGTAAAAGAGCAAGTAACAAATTGACTTGTGACTAGATCTTTAATAACATCCTATGAGCTTCGCAAGTCAGCCTGCAAATACACAAACAACCACTCTAAAATGACTAAACACAGCATACATAAGAATTAAAGCTGCCAAATGGATGTTCACTAGGTTTAACTATACTTATTAGGACTCCTCAAGCAATAAACACAACTTATGTTGAGTGTGAAAAGAAATCTATATAATATTTTGTCATTTACTTCCATCACATTCGATGTGCAAGAATTTTTAGAGTAACATGGCTATTGCTGTTTCTTAGCAACCCTGAGCAGAATGACACAGGTGTGTTGAAATAATACAGACTTTCAGCCAATCAGATCGTGTCATCAGAACTAACTGTTGTTTAACGAACAGTTTATTTTGCAGCCTCAATAAAGACACATTCATCTTTCCAAGGAGCCCCTGACCAGGTGTCAACTCTATCACAGACCCACCGTCTGCCCGTCTGATCTCAACCCAACATCACTCTTGTCTCCCTGCCTTTCCATTAGCTTCTTTCTTTCGCTCACCATTCCTCTCTCGCTGTTTGAACTCCCTCCATGTCGTGTTCTTGTCACTGCTTTCTCTTCACACCATCATTCTCTCGTTCTCCTCACTCTGACACTCCGTTTTCTGATGCTATTTCCATCAGTGCCAACTGTCAGTGCTCTCCTCCCTTTTCTGGATCCAGCTTCTCCTCATCCTCCTCTACATTTTTTACCTTGTAAACTGCCCTTCAAAAGTTTGGGCACAGCCCGTGTGCTTGTGAAATCTCAATGTTCTCCATCTTAGTTTTTAGTTAAGTAAGAAAAATCTCAGATTTTTTTCTGTTCACACTTCATTTAAGTTTCATCCACTTTCGTTAATTTAAGTTCATTTAAGTTATGAATTATTAGTAACATCTCAACATCTTCAGAATACATTCAGCAGAAGTTCAGCAGATGTTTCAGAATAAGTTGGGCTGATAATCTGATGAATTCAGATGGTTTTCTTATTTGAAGAATTGAAGAGTTTCGATTAATTAAGATTAGGATTCGGGCCAGGGTGAGATTTAGGATTAAGCTTTAGGTTAAGGTTAAGATTAGGGTTAGGGCTAGGATGAGATTTTGCCTTGGGGTTCGAGTTAGAATAAGGATTGGGCTGGAGTGAGTGCTAGGATTAGGTTTTTGGTTAGATTAGGGATATAATTAAGATTAGAGCCAGAATGACTGTTAGGATTAGGATTGGGTTGAGGTTAGGTGTAAGATTAGGGCCAGAGTTAGGATCAAGTTTTGGCTTTGGATAAGGGTTAGAGTTAGGACTAGGGAAAAGGTGAGGTTTAGAATTAGGATTTGGGTTGGGATTAAGGATAGCATTAGGACCAGACTGAAGGTTAGGACTAGGTTATGAGTTGGGATTAGGATTGGATTAGGAGCAGGGTGAGGGTTAGAATCAAGTTTTGGGTTGAGTTTAAGGTTAGGATTAGGGTCAGCGTGAGGTTCTGGGTTGAGGTTAAGGTGGTTAGATTTGGGTTTTGGTTTGGGATTAGGGTTTTTGTTATGAGAATAAGGTTAGGGTTTCTCCTTTCGTTCTTTTTCTCTCTCTCTCTCGTCCTAAACTTTAGAGGTCTGCTGATATTTTTATACTTGTTATGACGTGTGTAATCAGCTGCTCAGTTTATCTCCACTTTCGTTGGGGCTGAAATTGCCGGCCCGCTGGCTCTGGCCCAGATGGGGCACTTTTTTCCTCCCCCTCCCTTCTCGTCTCCTGTTCCGTACCACGGCTCCCACCACATCTGTTACACAGCGCAAAGCATCTCGGCACTAATTTGTTTGTCAGTACGTATTGAAAGGACGATCTGTCATTCCGCCATGCTTTGCTTGCGCCGTGATGTTTGTAGTCATGGCTAGTCATAAGTTTCAGCCGCCGCTCGCCGGGGACTGGCCAAGAACAGCCCGCCGAGTCCGACTGTGGAAAATAAAAGGCTGGAGAGGATAAAAAGAACATACTGGGAGAAAAAAAAGGATGAGGACTACTTTATTAAGGTAGCTCTCGCACTATCCCTCTGCGAGAGAACATAAATAAAATCAAATAATACAGACTTCTGGACTTCCAGAGGCCTTCATTTTCCAGAATTCAGAGCTGGTGTGACGTTGAAACAGCTTCCAGCATTGATTAGATTAATTTCATCAGGATTGTTAATAAGATGCCAGAGCAAGAGGCTAGCCCTCTTTAAAGCCCTGCTCATGTGATGTGGAGCATTCAAACTGCATTCAAACGCAAACTGCAATCAAACTGCAATACAGGCGCTGGACTTTAGATGAGGAAATATTAACACTGTGTGTGGGCTACAGATAAAGACTTTAAATGCTTGCTCACTCAGCCCTTTTTCTCTCCCTCGCTCTCTCTCTCTGCACTGTTCTCCATTGCTTTTCCAAATCCTGCAGCAAAATTGCGATAAATGCAAACTGACAGTTCATAATATCCCATTTCCAATTCCACGCGCCGCACTAAGTGTGATTCAGAGTCAATTAAAGAAGTATTTGATGTTGATACACTCAGACTCTCAGTCCCAGCACTGGTACTGCACCATTCTACACACAGAGACTGTGACTGGACGGCACCGGGCAGCATGAGAACAAATCCAAATGCATATTCATGGTCATTCTTCTGTTAATCAGCTAACTCAGATCTGGTAAACAAGAGACTGTCTAGATACTAAACGATCCTGATGTGTTTCCCAATAATGAAGCAGACATAAGTTGACACTATGATCAGAAGATGGCGAGTTTGAATCATGGTCTTGTTATTTGCCATCGACAGCTGGGGTTGAAAAGAGCAAAACTGGCCATGCTCTCTGAGGGGTAGATGGCGCTCTCATCACTACTAAGCAATGTTGACCGGCTCAGGTGTCTGCTAGCTGATGTATCAGAGCTGCACTTTGATCCAAGCATGTTGGCTGCCCAGTCACAATGTATGGGCAGCAGTTCTGAGGAGGCCTGTGCGAGTCTACAGTAGAGTGATTGGTAGAGTTCTACCAGATGGGAGGGTTGATTGGCTACTAATACATTGGGGAGAAAATTGGGAGAAACAAACAAAAACAAAACTTTAAGAATGTCAATTTAAGGACTGTTTCCCAAAAGTCTCCACCTCAGTTGGCGTTGACTTTACCTTTACTACATCTGCAGGAAAACCACTGCAGGACATAAACTTTTTATAATTATTATGCCAACAAAATAATCATCAAGCAAATCATTATTGTAAAAACTAATAACCAGGAAGTATTTTAAACTTCTGGTTTAAAAAAAAACATGAAAACAGGGCCACGGGTGGCTCAATGATCCAAGGACCGCAAGTTCCAATCTCGGTTTTTAGAATGCCATCGACAGCAGGGTCCTTGAGAGGGCAGGATTCGCCGTCCTCTTTCTTTGGGTGGGCAAGGTGGCACGATCTCCCTAGCACTATAAACAATTAAGATTAAGATTAAGATTAATATTAACCAATTAGATTTTTATAACAATGGAATTTGACCTCCGCATGTAACCCATTTGTGCAATGAAACACACACATACACACATTAGTGAACACACTAGGCTGTGAGAATTTGTGCCCAAAGCTGTGGGCAGCCCTTATCCACCGGCACCCGGGGAGCAGTTAGGGGGTTAGGTGCCTTGCTCAAGGGCACTTCAGTCATGTCCTGTCTGGGGATCGAACTAGAAACCATCTGGTCACAAGATCAGATTCTTACCACTAGGCCATGGCTGCCCCATGTTGACTGACTCAGGTGTCTGCTGGGCGATCCATCAGTACCGGGGTTTTGTGCTTTCCTCTGAGCGTGCTAGCTGCCCCGTGGCGTTGATTCGCTAGCAGTTCAGAAAAAAAGAGGCTTGACGTCACTGGTATCGGAGGAGCCCTGTGCTTGTCTACCCCCTCCCAAGAGAGTCAGGGACATTGTAAGTGATAGTGATAGGGGAAGTTGAAAAAAGGGGCGGGGTTAATTGGCCCCTTTTAAAGTCAACCCTTCATGTGTCAGTACAGAAGCATTGCAAACAGCCAAATGCTTGAAGGAGTTGAAAATAAACAAATGTAGCCATTTCTTAGCAAAGTGTGAAACCTTCCTCTCACAACCCCGTCCCTGTCACGGTCTTCTGTAAACTTGCAAACTGCCCAAGTCAAGTCTCGTCACTGGCTGCACCTGTGTCATTCCACAGGACCCTCATCTCTTGTCTGATTTGGGTAAATGTTCCCTTGTGTCCCACGGTCATTGTATTGTCCATCTTTAATTGTAAAGTCATCGAGTTTACGTTCACAGCCAAGTTACTTTGCTTTGTAAGTAAATAGAAGTTATGTTCAGCAGTGAATTGTAAGTATTTGTTATTATGTTACAAATCAAATTAGGCTGCTGATTCCAAATCAGAGATGCTCCAATCTGTTCATCTGGCTTTTGTCAAAGTGGCTCAGGATGCATAGCTGCATCTTGGCACCACTGAAGTGTTCCTTACTTATTGTTATTGTTCTTGTTACTTATTTTCACTCAGATAATCAACATTGAACCAGTACAATGAACATCCACACACATTATACACATGACCGGTTCTAGGCATGTGGGTGCTCTAAGCACAAACGCTTCATGTGCAGCCATCCTGCCTCCCTCCACCACTTAAGTCTCCGCCTCCTACCCCCCCCCCTCCAGGATATTAAAGTCCATAGCACAGCAGACTTAAGTGGTGCCTCCATTGACTTTTGGGGCCCCACGTGCAGCGCGTGATCCACGCTAACTGTCCACTAGAAGAAAAATGAAGTTTCTATCACCCTCTCTTCTCACCTTCGTCCTGAGCCTCTCGGAATATTTTCTGAATAATACAGCCCGGCTGATTTCATACAGAGACATGTTAAAAGGTTTTCTCTGTATTTTTTCTCTTGACCGACTCGTCAGAGCTGCTGAAGTGAAACAGGCGTGTGAGGAAACGGCCGTTCACTATTCTCCACTGACTCACGCTGACTTTCAGGAAACTCAACACCTGTCAGCTTTCCGAATGATTTTACAGTGCCAGACAGATGGCAGTCAGATTTATAAACAGATGTCCACTATTAGGAAACTAATTAAAGGACAGAAAAAAGGGAAGACGAAAGAAGGTATTTTAAATGATGAGCTCATGTTTAAATGGCCGAGAATTAATCTTTTCTTCTCTAAAGACAACAAATGATGAAAAATGCACTTTTTTCAGTGATTAATCTGAAGTGCATAATAGCCAACAACCCAGCATGTGATTTAGAACAGAGTTCCTGGGGCTCAGTGAACTAAGGTGCTGTCACTGTGATCTGAGGATTGTGAGTTCATATCACCTTCATGCTCCTTAACAGGGTCCAAGATCCAGGGTCCAGTAAATTTGGCCGTGTTCTGTCCTGGCAGGTAAGATGGCACTCTCTACAGCACTGCTAAGTAATGTCGGCTGGCTCAGGTGTCTGCCAGGTGATCTATCAGAAATGGGGATCCTGCGCTTTCCTCTGAGCACACTGGCTGCCTTACAGCGATGTATCGGCGGCAGTGGGAAAAGAGGCGGAGCTTGACTTCACATGCATCAGAGGAGGCCTGTGTTAGTCTGCACCCTCCTAGAGTCAGAGACATTACAAGTGACAGGGAGAGTCAACAAATGGGCGGGTTGATTGTCTACCAAACACACTGGGAAGAAAATCAAGTAAAAAAAAAAAAACTAAATTGCACAATAAGGGGACGCATTCATTAACTCCGCCCCCCATTTGAGTTGCCCCGTCTACAGTTTAAGAAAGCTACACCATTTTCTTTCCATTTAGGGAGAAAAAGCAAAGAACTGACACTTCTGTACAATACAGAACCTGAACATTTCTCTGTAGAACAACGTGGAAAAGGCGCACATCAACATTCTAAGCAGGGCTGTTAAGAAAAGATTGTTGACAAGTTTGTTCTCTATAGAAGATACATTAGCTTATTTTCACTCTTAAAAATCAATAAAACGTGATGAACAAAGACATGACTTTATATAATATACTAATATTATACTATAAAAATAATATACTAAGCATATCATTAAGTACTAAGCACATATAGGTAAATGAGTTTCATTCAATTTTATTGGGTCCTCAAGATATATATGCTCAATAATATTGAATTAAACCCAATCACATTAGAATATTGAATACTGAAATAAGAATATTGAATTAGAACTGAAGAATATTGAGTGAAAACTTAAGAATACCAGTTAAAACCCAGGAATATTGAGTGAAAACCTAAGAATATTCAATAAAAACATACAAATATTGAATAAAAACCCATGAATTGTGAGTGAAAACTTTAAAATTTTGAATAAAACCCAAGAATATTCAATGGAAACCCAAGAACATTCAATGGAACCCAAAAATATTGAGTGAAAACTCAAAAATACTGAACAAAATATAAGAATACTGAACAAAATATAAGAATACTGAACAAAACAAAGAATATCTAATAAAACCTGAGAATAATGACTGTAAACCTGATATATACAGATACACAAACCTAGGAAATTCACAATATGACTATCTTTTAATGGGGGTGGGTCCAAGAAACAAACACACATGTACACTCTAAACCAGCACATTCTACAAACAGTGCTTGTAAGATTAGTATAATTTTTTAGTAAAAACCAGTACAGGCCAAATGTGATATTATCACAGGTTTATGATCCTGCTTCTTCCTTACTGCCTCTCCAGCTGGGCGATTGCCATCCAGCATAATGACCTGAACTCCATTACTGACCCATTTAAAGAGGAGGGTTCTAATACAACTACAAGATAATGGAGGGATTTGGAGTGTAAGCTGACCATGGGATGGAAAACGTCATTAAGAGCTGAGATTAATACCCAATTAAAACCAACACAAAAGTCACAAGTCCCAAAGGCTATGTAGCACTAACGGTTCATTCTCAAGAACAGACGCATGTCTCTCACTCGTTTTACCTCCCTCTCTCTCTTTCTCTTTCTCTCTCTCTCTCTCTCTCTTTCTCTCTCTCTCTCTCTCTCTCTCTCTCTCTCT
>BRDA01085993.1:3759-14580 GCA_036984385.1 Crenuchus spilurus
TTAAGTCATTTATTTACTATTCACGTAATTTTACACGTCTACAAACAAAAAGCATCTTCTACCCTATTGTATAATTTAGTTATGTAAACACATCAAATCGTTCCCCGTGTAGATGTGTCCAAATTTTGACTGGCACTGTATTACACTAAACACGAATATCAAGTTTGTGTGCCCCTTGCTAAACTACACAAATGTATTGATTTAATATGTTATCCCATCTTCTACGAAAAACAAACATCTGCACATTTTAATGCACTTATCATTTATTTACTGAATTTAGCATTTAGGAAAAAATTACATGCAACACATTGCCTGTGCAAAAATTAAGCCAGTATTACATATTTTTTCATATTACATTTTTTTAGTGTGTTAAATTCAGAAGATATATAGAAACTGTGCAGAAAATATTTGATTATTCTTATACATGTGAACTTACATGCCACTAATTTTCTCTGAGAACGTCAACAAAATGTGTAATTTGTCCATTTTTTGTCTGTAGTTTTACTTACTGAGGTTATGGACCATCAGGAAAAGATCTAGGTAAAGTCTACCAAATGAAAATGGACTTAAATAGCTATACATCTACTGCCCAGGCCAAGGTGTATAATGATGCACATGCTGTTATGTGATTGGCAGACGCTAAGCTGCAAGACATTGCAAAATATTCCAAGTAAATAGAAAATAAACACCTCCACATCCTCTGTAAGTGGGTGGCATTTAAAGGCTCACAGCGCAGAAGCCTTTAAGCTGATTAATAAAGACTATGATTGACCCATAATGTAGCGCAATAATGGTGATCATAATGCTCGCCATTACTTTGCAGTACTGAGCTGGAAATTCAACCCTGTAGGCCACTTTCTTCTTCGTGTAACATATACGTACACAGTTACACGTCATATACATGTACACAGTCCAAAGAAGAAGGGATTGTTAACATAAACATAAACTGAGACGAGAACAACAAGCATCTGTTTACTGCAAAGCTGCAGCTAACCCACGGCACTGATAACACTGATAATAAAATAAACTCTTAATTGAATACACCCCTTCACTGACATATGTCAAATGAATCAGGTGCCATGTTTTATAGATGCCAGTTAAACCTGTGGGAAGTGGTTTAAAACATATTTCTGTTAAAGTACAGGAGCACTTTACATTGAAATCCTCTATGGAGACACCTGAAAGAAGTCTGAACTAGCTGAGCCTGCATGGCACAGGAGTACAACAGCAGTGTATAGACTCCTGAAAGCTTTCCTGTTTATATAACGTACACCCATGTTGTAACGTATATCTTTGCTAGGCTGTTTATGTAACACACACACACACACACACACACACACACACACACACACACACACACACACACACACACACACACACACACATATATATATATGCTGTTCTAGGACGGCTGTGGAGAACCCTACGCTTTCTAACTTTACATTCTGATCTACAACGTTCACGTAAAAAATGAAAGATCATATCTTCTAATTTAGGTCATTTTTTAAATATTTGAATATGTGAGTATTTTTTGTTATAGTTAAAGTGCTCATGTTGATTGAAAAAGTAACTGAGTAGTCTCCTGATTATCTTGATAATGATCTCAGCCACAATTAAAGACAACGCAATAAAAAATGACTGAGGAATAACAAACCTTATCTAGCACTTCCAGAACACATCAGCGGACAAAGATAAACAAGGAAGCCTGTAAAAAATCCCTTAACGCCGGTCTTTTTAAATATGATAAAATACCTTTGCATTGGTGTCCTTTAGTCTCTTTCTTTTACTGTCGGAGAAGCTAAAATATGCATAATTATCATGCAAAGTGCACTTTAATTATTTAGTTAGTGATTTTTTTCATACATAAATTTTGAGAGCTGACTTCTTCTGCTTTGTGTCTAGAAGCAGTGATACTCTGTCTAGACATAAGCATGGCTGTAGTCATATAAACAATGCATTGATGTGTGTTGCTGCCTTTTTTGATGCACCCTACGCTCCATCAAAAGTACATCACTTGTGAACTTTAATGGACAGTCAGGCTTTCATGCATTGCCTTGTATTGCCATACACGGTTCTCAATTAAACGGATACAAACTTGTCCATGTGAAAGCAGCCATATCAGTCATATCAAGTAAGAAAATCCTTTATTACCCCATAAGGCTTAACAAGCATCATGTTTTGTGTATAACTTATACCATGAGCAATCAAATTGCAGGAGAGCTTTATGCAAGATTAAAGCACACATGGCTGATTATTCAGCCTATTTCAGTCTCCTAAGGCATTCTGGGACCATGCAAAATGTTTCTGACATGTTCACTGCTGTCAGTGATGCTGTCACTGCATTTACTGCTGAACCTGAATGCTATTACTTCACACAGAGACAGTTCTCAGCTGTTGTCAACTGAAAATGAACAGATTTCATATCTTTCTTGAAGTTGTATGGCTAACCAGCTGCATATTTACGTCAATGTATGCGTGATATTACTGTTCCTGGATGACTTTCCCCAGAAGAGAAGTCAGAAAAGACAAGCAAGCATCTGTGCTTTCAGCTTTGCTATGCCCTTGAGTGGCACTTGAAATGGGGGCGTGGCTAGGATGTCAGGTAGGGATGCATGACTAGAATCAGGTAAGCTCACAGATCAGATTTCTGCTCAAAACACATTTGGCCATTTTTTTCTTACTTTCTCAACAAGTTTCTCGTTTAGGATTTTTAAAGTTAGTTTGCCATTTAAATGGTAAATTATGTGTTGCTGGAAATTCTGGTTAACAGAAAGTCAGTGAAATTTGCTAGTGTTCATTTAGCTCTGAGTAAATAAAATCAACCAGCATAAAAATCAACATTCTGCAACATTACTTGTAAAGAAAACAGAATCAATATCAGATATAAATAGTGATAATTGATTTTACAAGCTAGTTGCAAGCTATACACAACCCTACATCTAAGTGTGACCCTGCCGCGTCCCTGGCCATGCCTCCTGCCTCGTCTATGTCTCAGTCATGTGTTTTGTGTGTGTTTATATGCAGTCAAGTCAACATGTGCTGTCTGTGTACTACCACGTCATATCTCGTTCACACCCCTAGTCACGTCACGTCACGTCACGTCATGTTTCATTGTAAGCACCTGTGTCTCGTCTGCTCACAGCCTGTCCCATCTCATATCATGATTACGCTCGCTCTAAAAAGCCTTCCCAGTGTTTCAGTCACGGTCCGTCATTGAATATCTACCACGTCATATTTTGGTGTCAAGTTAACCCCACCATAGTTGGTTTTCTGTGATTTAATGTTTATTCACTTGATTGTTAACTCAATTGTCTTCCGACTGCTCACAGCAAGCTGACAAAATGCTACTTTACTATATATACTAATGCATCTCCAAAAAAATGAATTATGAATTAGAACATTAATTTACTGTACTACTATATTTAAACTAGACTATATTTAAATATACTGTTTGTACAGTAATTTACTCAAAGTCTAAATGAAATTTGCTAATAATTTGAGACTACACACAAACAGTAAACACAAAAAGCACAAAACTAAATCTACTTTATGCAACAAGGTAAACAACTGAGTAGGTAGACAGCTGACCTTCCAATAAGAAAATGAAATCTAAAACACAATATCAAAGGAGCACTCCAAGGTGAAAACACATTCAACAGGGCAGAACAGGCAAAACCACTGATCACAAATCTAACAAAGCAGAGAAAAGGGATCGATATCAGAAAAGCTACACATGAACAAAAACAACAGCTCAGAAATTCAATACGGGAACAAGAGAAATTCCAAACTCAGACTGAATCTGGTAAAGAAAATATGTCAGACCCAATAAGCCTCAGCTGATAAAGAGGTATCCATGACAAAGAGGTGGAGTTGATTATCAGTAGGCCAAATGCTGAAGCTTGCAAATGGGTGTAAGCGAGGGCGTGACATAAACTGGTGTAGTGATGTGCATTTCATTAGTTATATTAATCATTTGCTCATAAACTGGAGAAATAATAAAGACAAGCTGATGTGAAAGGTGAGTGGTTTCAATAAAGAAATGCAGTTACTAATGTACATGTGAGATAAAGAAACACTAACCATCATTCCAGTGATTTAACTAACACATATGAGGCAAGTAGCATTAATGACAATTAACACAGCATTGATTTCTCCTAAGCTCGTGTAATGAGGTTAGTATATTAGCTAGCAAGCAGGTGTGAATAAAGAAAGTTTATCCTAATTTATTTGTGTTTATTAAACAGTGAGACTTGTGACAATACCTAAACAAAGAAGTAAAAACAAGGAACATAAGCAGGCTAACCCTGTAGAATAAAGCGGAAGTCAAAATAGGCTAAATAAGGTTAGTACTCAAGTAAAGTCATCTAGCCTAACAGGCTATAAAGCTACTAAACATAACAGGCTACAAATAGTACACAGGCTAACAAGACTAGAAATCAGGATGCCACATAGGCTAACAAGGCTAGAAGGCTAGTAATAGCACACAGGCTAACAAGGTAAGAACTAAGGATGCTATATAGGCTAAGAGGCTAAAGAGCAAACAGGGATGGGATGTTCAATACTGAAGCTTCCAAGCTCGACAAAGTGTACTGGAGCTTGTATTGAGTCACCTACCCTCAAGTGATTATGGCGTTTGAAGCTTTGAAAACGTCAATGAACCACCGGAAATGAGCGGGACTGGTTCAAAGTTTTGGCGCTATCCCATATCTCTCAGACTATTTAAGGGACAGTACAACCCTTAGAGCTTTTCTGTGACAGAGAGTAATTAAAAATGGAAACTTCCCATGTTCAAGCACAATCAATAAAATTTCACAGTCACTATTCCCCAGCAAAAATGCTTCCTCAGATCATATTTTCCAACGTTGTAGAGGATTTTTATATTTCCTATATACCCAGTGGTAGATTTGACCAACACGCAAACCACGTAATTGCTTGGGGCCCCGGAGATCAGGGGGCCCCCTGCTGGTCAAAAGAGGTTGGCAAAAAAAAAAAACTAAACGCATAATTGTTTTTGTTGTTCCACACTAAAGAGATACTGTACACCACGGGTGTAATTTGGGAGTGGGGATGGGGGACAGCACCTTTTGCAAAAGACAGTTTTGGTTCTCTGCAGATTTTTCCATCCAAAAACAGTGTTATGCTATATTAAAAAGAAATGGGTCGAGCACTAGGACCCAGCAAAAACGGCCACTCAGTCGGAAGCCTATTTCTGTTTAGACCAGTCAGAAGCTTATCGACTGGCTCTGCCGTTTCTTGCTAGTGTGTGATTGGCCGATCCAGCGGTCAATCCATCAAATGTCTGGACTTGCAAACCAGTGTTTTGCGATTTGGCCCGTAGTCCGTGTTCACCTGACACTAAGTTGTTAACATGTACGTTTGTTCTGCCTGTTTCACATCAGATAGACGTCTTTTAATATCAGAGGTTTCATACTGAAATCCATTAACATTAGAATCTGTGTTTGTGTGCATATGTGTACCAGTCTGTGATGTCATCCATTTACATGCCTCTTAAGTTTAACTATTATGAAAATAATTCAGAATTTCTGCTTTTTTTTTTTTACAAAAAAATTAGGTATATTTTTATGTAAATGAGATTTATTGACCAAACAGTCCAAAAATAAGTGTAAAATTGGTGCTAATGAATTGGAGTGAAGTTGATTATTAAAGTGTAACACAGAATTGGGTGATAATTTTATATTACATGATTTTAACAGTTTATTAATATTTAATAATTAATATTTTATTAATGAATTAATTAATAATTAATGAATAATAATGTTTAAGTAATGTTTAAAATTTATATATATAGTAACTAATATTTATTAACAATTAATATTTAATTAATTTAATTTATGTTTAAGCCTGTAACACACCATAATTATAAAAAAAGAATCCGTTTGATCAGGGCCCCCAGACATGACATTGCTTGGGGCCCCAGAACTTCCAAATCCGCCCCTGTATATACCCCACATATTCCCTAGCTATATAATAACGGTTTCATGATTGACAGGTGAGTGGTTACTTTGTTGCTAATATATGACTTATTTATTAACATATGATTTATATTTTTCTAGATTGTAGCAGTTCTAATCAATTATTGTTTAAATGATTAATCAAATGAATGCAATAGCCATTAGTCGCAATGAACCAGAAGTGAAGGAGATCTGTAAGATACCGTTTGGAAGGTCACTTAGCCGAATGATGAATCACACCTAAAATCCAGAGAACGTCAACATAAAAACGGGCACGATCACCTCCCACACTAGCTGTCCTCTTCACAGGTCACCGTGAGCAGATGAGATCATACTAACCAACATATCACTACAATATCACAGTGACACACAGCGACTGTTACCCATCTACTTTTCAAAAGTGATATACCACACTGCACTGGCACAGCTAACAGAACCAAGCACTTGCCAGTTTTTTGCCATATCAGTGCTTGGAGTTTTCTACCCCTGCAGCAGGCACCGGGCAACAGAACACACGGCTGTGGCAGTTCACTCCAAAGTGAGCTTTTAGGGCAGTGGTAAGGTTGCAGACTGCTGGTGGTCAACAAATCTAAATTTTGCCTGCAGCTGGGCATTAGCTGTGGTGCCTACATTAATTCACCTTTTCAGCTTTGATATCTGACTGGGCAGCAGTACAAGCAGATCATGCCCCGTTTTATTATAAGTATGCAAATTTTATTCATAGGAATACATCTATACTGGAAAAGCAAACACATTTTCAAAGCCCATGCCATGCACTTTCATAAAGTACAAAGTACAAGCCAAAATCTGTAACTGATAAACACCACAATAGTTATTCAGAATATTATAAGTGAATGTAGACATGAGTAATGCGCAAAACATATAAAATCAGGATTCACAATATGTTGGGAAAGCTGCACAGTTTAAAAACTCAAATTTGTTACCTTATAAGACCATCAAAGCCAAAAAATTAATAGTACTTCTGCAGTAAAACAAAACTCAGAAACTCACATATGGCCTGTATGAATGCTTATTTTATTCTAAAATTATTATTAGAAAATCAATAATAGGTTACTCTCATGGCAGTCCAGTATTATTTGCACTCATTATCCACAGTCTGCTTTGTCTAATCAATGCTTTATTATGCTGAATCAAATCTGTGGGTGATTAAATCTAGCAATTTTAGGAAGCAAACATTCTTCAAACAGTAGAAAAGAAATCATTAATATATTCAACTTTTGCACAGTATTGTATGCTTTGAAATTCAACAATCAATCCATGGTCTTTTCAGTGTGTTTAGTTTAGATTTGCTTCTGTACATATGTACATACATACACATAGTATATATAATACACACACACACACACACACACATATATATATATATATATATATATATATATATATATATATACACACACACACACACACACACATATACTGTAGCCTCCAGTCACAGTCTCGTGTCCATGTGCTGTTTGTTTACGTCATGACCAGTGATGGCATAGTTACATTGAAAAAGTAATCTGATTACTCCTTTAAAAAGAAACTTAGTTACTTTACTGATTACTTGATTTTAAAAGTAACTAAATTAGATTACAAGTTACTTTATTAGTTACATTCAGCATCTGCAGACAACACCCCCTGCCACCTCTACATAAAAATGACAACCTTTACCAATACTCACTTTAGTGGAAATGCATTTTTAACAGCAACAATGTATCTCCTGACATTTAAAGTTGAACTTAAAAACTATTTCCTGAAAAAATACATGTTTTATATATAAAAAAGACAGTTTCTCTTGAATTATCTTAAATACAATTTTTTAAATAAAAAATAAAAAACAGTCTTTCTTGACTTGACTTAACATAAATACTTGTTTTTATAAATCTTTCTTGACCTGACATATTTAACTGTTAACACTGTATTGGCAAAACTGAATATCAAATCTGTTCACAGCATTAGAGCAGCAAGGAGAGGTTTTACAAAACAGACCACAGAATATATGGTTGTGAGCATGGTAGTGAGTTATAATCATCAAAATTAAAAGAAATAAACATTTGAAGTGCATCAGTCTGTGTGTAATGAATGAATATAATATACAAGTTTCACTTTTTGAATGCAATTACTGAAATAAATCAACTTTTTCATGATAGTCTAATTTTATGACCAGCAGCTTCACATACTGCCCTACCAACTTCTTCAGCTCTCCCCCCTACAGTTGTGTATGGACAAATTACTAAAATTATTAAACCTTTTATCTTTGTGTATTTACCAGTAATTAATTGTTTTGACTAATGGTTTAAGATATTTGTATTGCACTAGATTAAACTAGATAAATTAATGTTTCTTATGTGTTAGTTCATAGTGTGGTACTGCAGTGTCAGTAAAAAGGGTTACTGTCTCTTTAAGAAAAACGCTGTTTTAGCGAGTGAGTAGGAGAAGTTTACTGTGGAAGACCGTAGCCAGTGTTTTTGTTTGATAACCCTTCCCTCTATTGTTTACATTTGCTTCACTATCCTGCAAGAAGAAGTAAAATCACAAGAAGAAAGTAAAAATATATCTTTTTACTAAGGAAAATGATACAAATACTAAAGCACAGTGACTTGGGTAAGTAACTTTAATCTGATTACTGGATTGGAAATAATAATGTGTTAGATTACTCATTACTGGAAAAAATGGTTAGATTAGAGTAACTCGTTACTGACATCACTGGTCATGACTCCTCCTTTGTCTTGCCCCCGTCATGTCTCAGACCTGGTTCCCCACCTCATGTGTGATTATGTTTGGTTTATAATGTTCCTTAGTGTGTCACTGTCCTCATCAGTCTTTGTTATGTTAGCATGAGTGTGTAATGTTGTTTTGTATTGTCATCATGATTACATTTACATTTACAGCATTTGGCAGACGCTCTTATCCAGAGCAACGTACAACAGTGCTTTGTTTCCATGATCTAGATGTAGATAGATTGATAGATATATAGATAACGTTATTTATCCCAGGGGGAAAGTCAATTTTTACAGCAGCTTCAGCAAAAGGAGAAAAGATAGGTACAGTAAATGTAAAAAGAAGTCAAAAATTTTATACGATACAATAAAATAGTAATCTAAATAAAAAGCTACAACCTAAGGTGTACAAATAAATTGTAATAAAGTGTGATGTGCAGTGCAGTGTGTAATCTGATGTCCTGATGTGTAGTCCTGAGGAGATCAACAGTGTCCTGAGTTATTAGTAATTATGTTAAATGTGAACTTGAATGATAAATAGTAAAGTCACAGTAATAATGTACTGTCTTCAAGTAAGGTCTCAGCATGATCACAGCCAGAGTTAAATTCACAGCCAAGAGCTTTGTTTTGTTAAATAAAGAGATATTTTGTTGTACCCTGCATGTAACTGCTACTCCTCCGACTGACATACAGTGGTAACCCTACTTACGAGCATCCCTACTAACGAGTATTCCAGGTAACGAGTCAAGATCTCTGAATATTTTTGTTCCAGGTAACGAGTAAAATTCCAAATAACGAGTAGCGTAAGTTTTTCAACTATGCCAAACCACTAGGGGCGAAGGTCAAAGCATCCCCTAGATGCTACCGTAGAAGAAGAGGTCAGTAAATACCTTTGACCGAAAGTGAAAGTGCTAGTGAAAGCGACGCTAAGGTAGCAAAAGCTAGTGAACAAGAAAGTTAGATACATTTTACTTTTACTTTTCATATGATAAGTGTAACCATGCCATACACATACACTCGTCCTCCTCTCCTCCTTAGCGGCCAGCCTACACGAGCGTCGTCGTCGTTTCGCTTATAAAAAAAAAAAAAACCCATATAAAAACATTATTTAGCATATTAAAAGTATCATGTATATTGGCGGCTGACACGGATTAATCAGTTTTACATGTATACTTATGGGGAAAATGCATCCAGCTAACGAGCAAACCAGCTAACGAGCAAACCAGCTAACGAGCTCGGCTCCTGCACGGATTAAACTCGTAAGTAGGGTTACCACTGTATATATATATATATATTGGCAAGATATGATAGTCTATCAATAAACACTACAGTAAAGACACTTTTTAATAACTGCTATTATACTTTTTTATGTAATGCTAGAGCAGTAATTTTCTATTAAATTACCATTTTACAGTATGTTTAATACTGATTCACTTTCACTGACCTCACTGATGATTTAGTCACCAATTAGTTTAATATGCTGCAGTGTAGTCTCAAGATACAACATTGGAGCTGGAAGGCAGGAGGAGTGCCAGAATGAGTTGAGTGGTGTTCAACCAAAGCAGTCACTTTAGATGACATAATAACATAATTGACATAATTAGATGACATAATTAACTGAATGTACATTCTCCATGATGCACTGTCAAATCTCCATCATGCACCAAGGCTGCAGACTTTTTCACCATCCCAGATCTGGAAAAAAAAAAACTGTCTGCCACCCCGAAGTGAAAGCTGACCATTTCAATGATTAAACTTTACATTTTCCCTCTTTTGTTTTTATACTGTTATTTCATTGCAGATGGTATTCAGAAGCTTCGTGTTCTGTCTGGTCAACTTCCTTTCATTTGTTCTTGCATATCAGACCTGCAACATATTTGTAAAGCAGTTGTATGTTAAATCATTTACAGACATCTCGCTGATCAAATGATAAACTCGCTGTTTCAGGCGCAGGATGTCTATCTGTCAGAAACTCTGTCACTGTAAATGGCTGTCCTGCTTTCACAATGCTAACGTTAGCTGAACATTATTGCTGTAAAAATGCTACAATACCCACAATCCCGCACTGAAATTCAGGCCCTGTTTTATATATATATATATATATATATATATATATATATATA
>BRDA01085995.1:0-24753 GCA_036984385.1 Crenuchus spilurus
GTCTCTCTCTGTCTGTCTGTCTCTCTCTCTCTCTTTATCTCTCTCTCTTTCTCTTTATCTCTCTCTCTCTCTCTTTATCTCTCTCTCTTTATCTCTCTCTCTCTTTATCTCTCTCTCTTTATCTCTCTCTTTCTCTCTCTCTCTCTTTATCTCTCTCTCTTTCTTTATCTCTCTCTCTTTATCTCTCTCTCTCTTTTTATCTCTCTCTTTCTCTTTATCTCTCTCTCTATCTATCTCTCTCTCTCTCTTTATCTCTCTCTCTCTCTCTCTGTCTCTGTCTATCTCTCTCATTCTTACTTTTTTTCTTTCTTTCTCTGTTCTCTCTCTCTCTGTATCTTTATCATTCTCTTTCTCACTCACTTTCTTGTTCTCTCTCTCTAACACACTCTCACTCTCTCTCTCTCTCTCACTCTCTTTCTCTCTTTCTCTCTCTCACTCTCTCTTTCTCTCTCTCTCTCTCTCTCTCTCTCATACATACTGATTGGATTAAGCTGCAGTCTTTTAGCAGCTCGTATATTATTGGTTGCTGTGGCCTGTTTGTCTCTTGCCTCCGTCTCGAGTGTCAATCACATCAGCCTCGCACAGACTGGACCTTATTATGTCCACAAATATTTCTGCTGCTGATCTCTTTGGGCCCCAGACATTGTTCTCTCTTTTCTGTGCAGTTTTGCATTATACATGTTTAATAATAATAATAATAACAATAACAACAATAACAATAACAATAACAATAACAACAATAACAGTAACAGTAATAATAATAATAATAATAATAATAACAATAATAACAATAACAGTAACAACAATAATAATAACAATAACAATAACAACAATAACAATAACAATAACAATAACAATAACAACAATAACAGTAACAGTAATAATAATAATAATAATAATAACAATAATAACAATAACAGTAACAACAATAATAATAACAATAACAATAACAATAATAACAATAACAGTAACAATAATAATTATAATAATAATAATAATAATAACAATAATAATAATAATAATAACAACAACAACAATAATAATAACAATAATAATAATAATACATTATTATTAATATGTATTAAGTATGCATTGCAGCATCAGTGTCACAGACACAAAAATATTATACTTGGCCATTTATTTATGGAAAATGATCCAATGTTAAATGTGTTTGAGCGGCAAAAGTATTTGAACCTTTGTTTTCAGTATCTGGTGTATCAGTAACTGCAGTAACTAAACACTTCCTGTAATAGTTTGGAGGAATCCATCAGCTGCTCATTTCAGGTTCTTCCACATCATTTCAATTGAATTAAGATCAGGAATTTGACTTTTTAATTTCGAGAACATCAACTTCATTCTTTGGTAGAACCTATTCTGTGTTTAGGGTTGTTGTCTTGCTGTATGACACATTCTCTTGAGGTTGAGTTCACAGACAGATGTCCTGACATTTTCTTTTAGAATTTGCTGCTATAAATCAGAATTCAGTGATGGCAAGCCTTCCTGGCACAGACGCAGTACAACAGGCCAAACCTTGATACTACCACCACCATGTTTCACAGATGAGGTTTTTATACTGGACTGTTTTACAAACACTTCTCATTTAAACCAAAAAGGTCTATTTTGGTCTTATCTTTCCACAAAACATTGTTCCAGTAGTTCTTTGTTCATGATTGTTCTCCTGATGGTGGACTCGTGAATTTATTTTGGGTTCTTTTGTGACATCAAAGACTTATTACACGTCTTGCTCTTGGAGTGATCTTTGTTGGTCGACCACTCTCGAGGAAGCAGTAATGGTCTTGAATTTCCTCCATTTGTACACAATCTGTCTGTCTGTGCAGTCCAAAATCTTTAGAGATGGTTTAACCTTTTCCAGCCTTATGAGCATCAACAACTCTGCCATGATACACTTCCACAAACATGTGTAGTGAAGTTCAGGTTTTGCTAGATCAGTTCTTTAAATAAAACACGGCACCCACTCACACCCAATTGTCATTGATTGACAACACCAGACTCAAATGATCTGTTAATTCTAAAGGTTCACTATTCACAGACATGTAATATTGGATCATTTTCCTGAATAAACAAATTACTAAGTCTAATGTGTTTGTCTCGTGTTTGATTCTGTTCTCTTCATCCACTTTTAGGACTTGTATGACAATCTGATGAAGTTTTAGGGCAAATTATAGAGAATTCAGAAGCATACTGTACATACAACTTAAGAATATAAATCACTAGAAAATGATAGAAATATATATGTATAGTATATAGAAAGTATATATAGAGATTTTTTTAAAGTTCTTAAGACCCTTAAAGTTATTTAGACCCTTAACCCCCTGGATTCTGAGGGTGTTTCAGACACTCTGATGTAGTCTGACGTGTGTTGACTTTTTAAAAATTACACACATCTAAAATTATTTAGATTTTGAAGTGTTACACAGACTTTAGTTCAGCACAAACTCAGCAACAACAGAGTCAGAACAGTAAGAGTGTCATAAATCTATATTCTGATTAAATCTGCTCTAAACTTAGACTTTACAAACACCTGTTTTCAGATGTGCTGATATATTGTGAAAAAACACTCAACATTTCTAGCCAAGACTTCTGAGCTCAGAACTGAATAAACAGAGGTGTTGGCTACACACTGCACATTACAGTTTTTAGACATTGTATGTGGTTTTATTTCTGAAGCTTAAGTAATGTGAGGCGACACTCTGTTTTCACTCATTCAGTGGTTCCTAGAATGAATATTTATGAGATAGGTGTGAACAATCAGGTGAGAGCTCTTTGTTCAATTCCCATTCCACAGATCCCAGGCTGCTGGTACCCACCAATGGAATGTCCAGAATTACCATGTCATTATCATATTAATGACAGAGCATGTCTTGGTGGGAAAATATGCACAGCTGTCTGACTCGCTCTCACAGATGTGTCTCTGCTTATTTAAGCTCCTCTCACAAGAATCTAAAATATATTTCAATTCAAGCTGTTATATACAGTGGTAACCCTACTTACAAGTTTAATCCGTGCAGGAGCCGAGCTCGTTAGCTGGTTTGCTCGTTAGCTGGATGCATTTTCCCCATAAGAATACATGTAAAACTGATTAATCTGTGTCAGCCGGCCAATATACAGTATACTTTAATATGCTAAATAATGTGTTTATATGGGTTTTTTAAAACATAAACGAGACGTGTAGGCTGGCCGTTAATGAGAGGGAGAGGGATGGTGCTCGTGTAAACTGGCGGCTGCATGATTACACTTATCATATGAAAAGCAAAAGTAAAATGTATCTAACTTTCTTGTTCACTACCTTTTGCTACCTTAGCGTTGCTTTCAACAGGCACTTTCACTTTTACTGAACAGCGGTCAAAAGTATTGACTGACCTCTTCTTCTACAGTAGCATCTAGGAGATGCTACGACCGCCGCGCCCCTAGAGGTTTGCCATACTTGAAGAAATTTACACTACTCGTTAGCTGGAATTTTATTCGTTACCTGGAACAAAAATCTCGAGAGATCTCGACTCGTTACCTGGAATACTCGTTAGTAGGGATGCTCGTAAGTAGACTCTTTCAGGTTTCCAAGGTATGTTTACTTTTGTTTCTAGGATAAAACCTAGGCGGGTCCGCCGACTCCAAAGGGTTAAGGGTGGTTTTTGTTAAGATTCTTAGCTTCATATTCTGCTCTCTGCCATCTATTATCTCTGTGACACTTCAAGCCCTGATGCTCACATGCTCTGTGGTGCAGATCTGCATTTAATTGTTCTTTTTCTCTGGAAGACTTGTTTCAGAATTTCAACATTAAGTTGCTCAACATTCTCCTGCGGTTTGACACCGAGACTTAAGCCCTCTTTTTTTCCATCCATTTGACTTAACGAAATCGAGGCCTTTCGCCAAGCATTTTAATTAGGTCTTGTGGGATAATCCGCCCATTTGAGATTACAATTATATAAAGAGCTTTCACACTTTCCAAATGTGCCACCTTTATGTACCACATTTACATTCATCCACAGCGAGCTCCTGGAGGTTAGCTCAGGTTCTTCACTGCTGAGTGATGATGCTGAGCTTCACTGAAGTGGTTGTGCATTTTAAACACAGTAATGTGTGAGAACGTTCATTAAAATGATGCTCTGTCCAATTCCTCGTGTTCACTCTCAGAGCGTCTCTCAGGCTGGCTGAGCAGATGTTTGGGTGGATGCAGGAGCGTGGGTGGAGAGTGTCCTGTGTTTAAAGGCACAACATTGTCTCTCTTCCATAGACTTCTTCTGTTGCTGACCTCATTTAGTAGATACACTGTATTGGCAAAAGTATTGGGACACAATCGAGAGTTTATCTGGCTTGTGCTGGAGTTATTCTCATTTTTGGAGATGTGCTAATGTGTGTAATGCTAAAATCATGTGATTTTACTGCTTTTAATGGTCCATTTATGAATAGATCTTAAAAGCTTCACATGTCCTGTGTGGACCTTTCCTCCAGTGTTGGTGAATGTAGCCTGGATAAGGAGGCTGTTTTTGTATTTGTGTCGTCTTGTACCATCTGGAGAATCAATGAAGCCGAAGACAGCTGCAGCTCCTCTTCCTGAGCTCGGCTGACTCGGAAACTAAAGTTCAAAGCCTGGCCACTCGACTGTAATTACAGCCCAAATGAACCTCAGTGTTCAGAAACGCAGCATCTCTGGCATCACTGGCTTTACCAAACCTTTGGCCACACAGAGGGTCCACCATCCTGACCCTAGATCAGGTAGAGCCCTTAAAGTGATACACAGAACCCATTTTCATCTTGGAGAAGAACCAAGATTTTGGTTCCAAGAACCATTTCATCACCATGGCGTACTAAGGTACATCTACACTCATTTTAACTCCGCTGACTGTGTACAGACTGTAGTCCATCTGTTTCTCTGTATACTCTGTTCACTCTGTTGATCCACAGAGCTGGTGGATCATTCTCAGTGACACTGAGTGGTGTGTTAGTGTGTGTTAGAGTGGATCAGACACAGCAAAGCTGTTGGAGATTTTAAACAATGTGCACACATAGTGTTTATTCAGTACTGTCTGTATCTGACCGTAGGGTGGTGAAATAGACACTAGGGGGAGCTCTAACATTGTTTTGTAGTTCAGCTACACTGATAAGGATTCATGTTAACATACCTGTGAAGTTTCATGAGTAAAGGCTGATTGTAAAATAAATATTTTTTTTAATATTTAAAAAAAAATAAAAATAATCAATCAATACTGATTGTATAAAAGCGTTGAAAAATCGTCATGATTAATCGACCAACAGATTAATCATCCAAACCAGTAAATCAGTCAACAATTAGATGCTCAACCAATTAATCAAATCAAATCAAATTTATTTATTATTAATTATTATTTATTATACAACTGATGTCACAAAGCAGCTTTACAGGGTTAGTAATAACAAACACCAAATCATTAATCCCTAATCCCCGGTAAGCAAGCCAACGGCGACAGTGGCAAGGGAAAACTCCCTCAGAGCTGGAGGAAGAAACCTTGGGAGGAACCAGACTCACATGGGCGACCCATCCTCCTCTGGTCAACCATGTATCCTTGTATAAGTTTGAGATAAATCAATTAATCATCCAAAACAATAAATGACCAACCGATTTACAGGGCAACAAATTAATTGATCTGTGATTAACTGGGTAACCAATTAGTCACCCAGGCCAATTAGTTGGCCAACCAATTAATCGGTCTATCACTAATCAAAGAACTCCTGAAAGTATCTACTGTTTTTCTATCCTTGTTGCTCTCATCTAAACTAATTAATCAGCCCAGTGATTAACTGTGCAACCAATTAATCACCCAAACCAATTAATCAACTGGTTAAATAATATAGCAATCAATTAATCACCCAAATCAATTATTTGTTTGACCAATTAACTGGGCAAGTAATTAATTGCCCAAATAACCAACCAGTTAACTTAGCAACACATCACACAGGTCAGTTAGTCAACCAACCAATTAATCAGCCCAACTCCTGAAACAAAGACCCCTTGAAAGTGTCTTGTTTTTTTGTCCTTGGTGTTTTCATTTCCCTCTCTGTGAGTTAAACCTGGCCTTGTAGCCGCTTATTGAAATCATCTTCATGATATTCTCTTGAGTAAACCTGACTCGCCTCCTTCCTCAGCTCCCAGATCATTTATGGAGTGTGTGGAGTCCTCCTGGGACCATTTTTCAATTGATGCTGACCTGATTTTAAACATGAATCACACACGGAGCAAGACTCCCTGAACGTGGGGTGAACTCGCTCTCAGGTCACCGTGTTCATGGATGCATCCCAGCTCCTCATGAAAGGCATGTGCGTGGAGCTATAGGCCGTGATGCATTGCAGGGTGTACGTCTTCTCTCTGTGCTTAAGTGCTAATTCATCTCATTCCAGGCTGGACTGAGGTCATCGCTTCTCAGGCTGAGGTTCTGCTGGATAGTCAGAGAGAAGACGGCTTAAATTAGGCCTGAAAATACTTCATTTGTATTGTTTGTGTGGGTGATAAGCTGTTACTGGGGCTGTTTCAGGGAAAATGACCCTCAGGAGGGCTAATCAGTTTAGCTGCACGTCCTTAAAACCAAGAGGTTCTTCAAGAGGTTCTTCAGCACTACGATTTGCTGATGGTTCTGCAGGGCTGCTATATGTCCACATGGTTGTGTACAATGTATTCAGATGCTTTAAATTAACACAGACGTAGAAACAGCTTGTCTAGTGAATTTTACTTCAAATATTTGCATTAAAATAGTTTACATGATCAGAATTAAATCAGTGTCTTATTCATTATGAGTTATGATTGGACAGTTCTGTATAATAATAGTAGAATGGTATTTATTAACAGTATGTATTTATTATCACTAATAATAATTAATAAAATATATTATTATTATTATTATTATTATTAATAATATTATTATTTTTAATATTATTATTATTATTATTAATATTAATATTATTTTTAATATTATTATTATTATTATTATTAATATTAATATTATTTTTAATATTATTATTATTATTATTATTATTATTAATAATAATAATAATAATAATAAAGGGAAAAGGCACTTGTAATAGTTTGAGATGCCACAAAAACACATCAAAACGAAAGAATCGAATCAAATCTTTTTTAAATTGACATTTAAAATTTGGCAGCTTGGTGGTTAGCAGGTTCGCCTCTCAGCACTGAGGTCTTGGGTTGGAGTCCCTGATGGTTCTCCTCGTGTGTGCAGGTTTCCTCTGAAGTCTTCCAGAGGAAGAATGCATTCAGATGCACACACAGCTTGTCTAGTCTTTGTATAGACTTACTGCCAGTAGAACAGGACTAAACATGAACCTGTTGGCACCACATCTAATGCCAGGTGGGCTAGATCCATCCTTTACTTTGGGATAAATTGGTGGAGTTGGGAATGAGGTGAAGTTGTGATCATTCTTACCTCACTAACAAACTTGTGACTGAATGCAATCAAATCCTCACAGCCGTCTAGTGTAAACATATTCCCTGGACAGTAGAGACTCCAACAAAACTTCCCTTCATTTGGGAAGAAAGAACAAATGAGCAGGGGTCCCAATACTTTTGTCATATTTCCATATCATGTAGACAGAAAAGTCTTCAGCTATTCCAGCACATTTAGGAAAAATGTACTAGGCAGTGTCGGGCAAATAACTGGAGCCAAAAATCTCCAGGAATGTCTGTAAAGTCCAGTTTTCACTGTATGGCAAAGGAAAGCTGACTGGGGTCACCAGCTCCTGAGATAAAAGGTCTTAAGTCCGTTCAGAATACAGGACTGTGATACTTCCCAGCCGGTGAAGTTTGTTTTATAACAGCGTTTGCCCTCTGACCTCCTGACTGCAGCCTGCTGGAGAAGTGCTTATATATGGAATAGTGCTGAAAAACATCTGATCTCCAATACAAACACTGTGGGACGAGTCCTTAAACTCAGAGAAGTGGAAAGACCTACCGTACGGCCTCCCGAGGAGGCTACAGTTAGCTCAGGACTCTCCACGTGCCAGAGAATGGAGATTTTCTGGCTGCTGTACGCGGAGACGGGAGGTTTGTCTGAGGAAGTGTGGTTGCATGTTCCTTCTCCGCTCTCTGAACGTCGATTCTTCAGTTTGAGATGTGAGCTGACACCAAAATGCCTCCGTAAGCTGCAGGATATTAAATCCTTTCTTATAAAGACGCCAAACAGATAGAAAGTCATGAGGAAAGGTTTGTTTGAGCATCGTCTCAGAGACGTTTTATACATATATACACACACACACACACACACACACACACACACATATAAATTATATATATATATATGTGCACCTGACCCCCAACTGCTTCTCGGGCACCAGGGATAGTTACCCACTGGTTTGGGCATGTGTGCACACTGCCCCCTAGTGTTCATATGTGTGTGTGTGTGTGTGTGTGTGTGTATACTGGTTGAAATATGAATAGGACAGCCCATAGCCTGATCAACATATGGACTGTAGTACAGAAGTCCCGCCCATCATTATTAGTAAAGGTATCATAGTGGGGACGACATGCATAGACTTTCATTGACTCATGCACAGATTAGTATATACAGTATGTTGTCATATATAAAGCATGCAAACTATGCAAACAGCTGTAAACTATATAGTTATTTACCTGCACAGTAGTCAGAATTCCCTGAAGGACCATATTTTTGCCATTGTCATCCTAATGATTAGTGCTGGGCATTAAAACGATATCGATTTTTTTTCATGATAATTTTTCCCTCGATGACGTAGTGGGGCGGGGCAAGAGAGCGCGAAGTCGCTGTGTGCGCATCTGTTTGTATGAGAAGGAGGGGGGTTCACTGTGTGTGTGTGTCAGCTGCTGTGCTAGCATTAGCATATTAGCTTGGCTCTCTAGCCTGTTGTTATTTTGGAGTGGCTGCGGCCAACAGCAGTCATTGTAAGTTACAACATTAAAACGTTCAACGACTAAACATCTTTCTCGTCCATCCTTTCAACACGTCCAGCCGGACGCTACAATGTTATGTTCTGCAGTAAACATTTTAATATTTAATTTGTTATTAATATAATAATAATAATAATAATAATAAAATAAAAATAATAAAATAATATTAATATTTAACATTAAAACTATTTAATATTTTACATATTAAATAATATTTAGTAACATTTCATGTTGTTTTTAGAAAGATGTTGTTTAAAACTATGACAGTGTTAGAAAATGTAATATTGTGATAATTATCGAGATTGATCAATACAGAAAAATTTTTTGTGATAAAATTTTTTGGCCATATCGCCCAGCTCTAGTAATGATGTATTTTAAGACATTGTTTTGGGATATATGTGTCTCTTCTCATTCAAAGCGATAACACACATGTACAAATGCACAAGCCTGTAGAGCAGCCAATAGAATAAGACTAAACATGAGCACAATGGCATCATGTTTAATGCCAGGTGGGCTAGAAGGCATTGAGCTGTGCTCTGCACCATCCAGTACTTTTTTAGTAGCCTTAATGATGAAATAAGTGATGTTGGTACTTTTGATATGGTGTTTATTTATGTTTCCATATAGCAACAAGCTTCCAGTCGGCTGTAATCAGTCACTGAAATGCCTGTGTAAGCAGTAGGATATTACATCCTTTCTTATAAAGCCACCAAACAGGAGGGAAGTAATGGGAAAACGTCGTCCTCCGAGTGCTTTAGTCTTTGAAATTGCTGCGTAAGCATTACCAGTTAATGGCTGAAATAGTCACAACAAAATAAAAAAGCAGCTACAGCAGCAAAAAACTGCTCTCTTGCCACCCACAGACTGGATGCCATTCTCCTGCTGTGATGTGAGCAGAGAAAAGCGTCTCCTGAGCGAGAGCAGAAGAATTTGGACGCTGGAATTTGCCGTAAAGAAAGGAAACAATACGTTTTGCTGAACAGGTCACTGCTGGACTGTCATCGTCTGAGCCTCCTCAGGCTTGAACGGCTAAGATCTGAGGAATGAGGTCATGCATTTAGTTTTGGGGTTGAGTGTATCCCTCACTAACGGCACGACTTTGTGTTTTCAGCCACCACAATCACATACACATCATTGTTTTAGCTGGAGATTAACCATGAAAGCTCAGAACCTGACGTCCATATTGACTTTTTTTAATCTGCTCTCGGTCCTGGGTCAGAACCACTGGTCATCCTCTCAGTCTGAGTGTATTGAGGCTTTTTTTGTAACATTGCCCCACGTTTTAAATGGAATTGTGTAACTCCATGTCTCAAAAGTATGTGAACCTTTAGGATTAGCAGATCACTTCATGTGTTGTTAATCAATGGAATAAATAACAGTCAGGTGTGAGTGGGGGTCCTGTTTTATTTAAAGAACTGATCTACTTCAAGTGTTTCAAGGTACAAACGTAAACCATCTCTAAAGAGTTTGGGCTCCACCAATCCACAGTCAGACAGATTGTGTACAAATGCAGGAAATTCAAGGCCATTATTATCTCCTCAGGAGTGTCGACCAACAAAGATCACTCCAAGAGCAAGGCGTGTAATAGACACCGAGGTCACAAAGGACCCCAGAGTAACTTCATGAGTCCACCATCAGGAGAACACTGAACAACACTGGTGTGCATGGCAGGGTTACAAAGACAAAAATGCTGCTCTCCTAAAAACATTGCTGCCCATCTGCAGTTTACTTATAACATGGACAAGTCAGAAGAACTACTGGAACAACGTTTTGTGGACAGATGAGACCATCAGCGGTGCAGTTTTTGATACATCAGATACTGAAAGCAAAGGTTCACACACTTTTGCCACTCAGACATTTAATATTACATCATTTTCCTCAATAAATAAACAACCAAGTGCAATATTTTTCTCTCATTTGTTTGACTTGGATCTTTTTATCTACTTTTAGGACTTTTATGACAATATGCTGGAGCATAATTTATGCAGAAATGTAGAAAATTCTAGACATTGTAGCAGACTGCACTGACTGATGCCCAAAAGGGCATGATGACAGGGTACCAGGTGAGACATGGTGGAGGCAGCATCTCAGAAAACACTAGAATGTACTGAGAATGGACTTGCGCCCAATGGCATAACAATGTTGCCCCATGGGCCATTGTTGCCAGATGGACCGGCATCAGGATTCTGAGGAACCTCAGTGCTCTGCTGTAGTTGGATTAGTCACAGGTGTCTCCAGTCCTTGCTATGATGTTTTGGAAGTGTCATCTGAGCCAAAGGTAGATCCTACTGTTAGGTATTGGGTCATAAGGTTCTAATATGACGGTTGAACTAAATTATGTCCACCGTATTCTGTGTTTTATGTGACATTGTACTTTGGGTTTTGTCAGTGATAACTGGTACATTCAGCCTGATCAGATAATCTGCTTGAGTAATTGTTGATCTCCTTATAGAATACCACCCCTACCCCCACCCACCTACCCCATCTACCCTCCATCCTGCACTCTTAGTGTAATTCTGGTGGAGATTTTATTCTCCAGAGTATCTGCAGCTCTCATGTGACCCTTCAAATGAGCTTAAAGTTTGCTGGTGAGGCAAAGTTCACCAGATCCCATGATTTGCTCTTTAATCCTCCTCTCCACTCGTTCTGCCCCCCCCCATCCTTTAACTCTTTTGCTCTTATAATACAATACACTTGTTCATTTTAAAGGTTCAGCTTGTTTAGTTCGTCACTATTAGCACTTTTCGGGCTCCCTGAGGTCTTAGTGTGAGCATACTTAGATCCCTCATTAGCCTCAATCCCAAGAATCTGGATCAGAACCTTATCTAAACTGGACTTTCTTTAAGGGCAGGGAAGTTGAGTTATAGACTGAAAGGTAGACTGTAGATGTAGACGGATGGTGTGAGTCTGTTTGCTTAGGTTTTATAGAAATTAAGCCAAAGTCAAATTTGGAGCACAGTAGACCAGAGTTGAAGTTAGCCCACCTCTTCATTTGGTTGCCCCGCCCCCTTCCAACATTCATTTTGTTCATAGAGTGAAACGACCAGCGTGCCCCTAGCGGTTGGCATACTTGAATTAATTTACTACTCGTTACTTGGAATTTTATTTGTTACCTGGAACAAAAATATTCCGAGATCTCGACTCGTTACCTGGAATACTCGTTAGTAGGGATGCTCGTAAGTAGGGTTACCACTGTACTAGCTGACTGGATAACAGCTAGAAAGATCTGCTGCAGCCAGGGTTGCCAGGTCCAGCAAAAACATCCAGTCTCTCTAAAAACTCGTCTTTCAGGTTATAGATGGCAACTCTCAGCAACTCTTAAATCTTTTATTAATCTTGTTTTGGATGTTGTATTATAACTTATTAGTTTTGTGAAGCATTATTTTATTATTACACTGTTAATAATATTTTATTATTATATTTTATCATTTGAAAGTATCACCAAAAATTGCACCTAGAAATTGTCATTTTTCAAAACCATGGTTGGGAAAACTGAAAACCTGGCAACCCTGACTGCAGCGGCTGACCCAGACTGCATAACCACGACTTCTTACAATATAGTAGAATAATGTTATAAACACTAACTTCTGGGGGAGAAATAAAGTCATGCCAGTATAACTGAGCTGTTCTGTCATTGAAACACATGGGAATGGGCGGAGCTTCACGTCATACTGCAGCAAACCAGCAGGGGGTGCTAGACCAGTGCTGGGTTCTTAGATACATAACTCTGTGAGATGCACATCCTGCAGATTCAGCAGACATGTGATCGTGCTGTGTTTAGCTGTGAGAGATAATGGTAGACTGTAACTCTCAGGGTTGTGGTTCTGGCACAGTGGGTCACATTAATCACAGTAATTATTAAACATTATTAAATGATTAAAGAACTGCTTATTAATTACGCTCAGTGATGAATGATGTGCTTCCTACATGTTGTTTAATGTGGGTTGGTTACTTGAGCCAGTAGTCTTTGCTTCATCAGCAGATTTCCTCCCTAAAGCAGCCAGAACAAACCCATAATATGACCAAAGTGTCTGTAAGCTGGACAGGACGGTGCTGTCGGCCCAGTGTTTTCCATTCAGATACAGAGACAAACAGCCCACAGACAGAACGTGACTCAGCTCTGTTAACATCGTTTTGTTCTCGTTATTTTAATGAACGTCTTTATTAAACATCTCTGTTAATGTTTGTGGATTTAAATTGTGTTTTGAAAGGACGACAGTTTGATGATGTACATTCAGTATATGTGAGAATAATAGAAACATCCCTTTCACCCTGTTATACAGCGGTCAGGACCCCCCACAGAGCAGTTCTCAGTGACACTGATGTGGTGGTGGTGTATTAGTGTGTGTTGCTGAGCTGCTGATGCTCTTAAACACCTGCTGGAGCGACCAGAGTCACTAGTGAAGGACTTGAGGACAACGTCTCAGTGGACACTGTGCTAAAATCACCAGTTCATGAACTAACACACCACCACCACACCAGTGTCACAGAGAATGATCCATCTACTACAGTCCAAGGAGGTGGTCATAATGTTCTGGCATAATGTTCTGGCATTTCATGTTGTCAAGATCCGCTGATGTCGTCCGCTGAAAGCAGCTGCCCCCTGACCTCCACCCACCCTCTCTAATGTGATCTCGGGCTGCTTTGTCCTCCAGCGCTTTTGTGTAGCTCTTCCAAGGCTGCATCCGGGATGGAGAAACACTCTGACGGTTTTATACGGAGATGCTGCAGAGTGCTTTAGAAGCAGAGCCAGTCAAGTGCGTGCAAAACCCGGCCGAGCTCATGTCACAGGTGCTTTAAAACTCTAGCAGATATCCGCTCTGATACTCCAGCCATATGGAGGCTTAATGTGGACAGTTTGCTGATGGAGGCGTATCAGTAATAAATCGTATTCTGTCGCAAGATTTCATCAACCGCTGTGTAGAGCTTCGACTCGTGAATGACACGTCCTGGACTGAAATATGTTTCACCATGTTGCATAACCCCAGAGGATGTAGATGAAGATGAAAGGGATGAAAGAGAGAATGAAGGATGATCTCAAAGGAATGAGCGTGAAGCTTTAGCGTCCTTGAGGAGGAGCACCTGGTCATTCCTCAAATCGGTGTATCTCACGCTATGGTTTAATTACTCAGAGATCAGGATGTTTACATGTACACTTACATTTATGTTTACTTTAAATTGACACTGATGTTTATGTTTACATTTATATTTACATCTATGTTTACTTTACATTTACACTTACGTTTATGTTTACATTTACACTGAGATTTATGTTTACATTTACATTTATACTTACATCTATGTTTACTTTACATATACACGTTTATGTGTACATTTACATTTATACTTACGTCTATGTTTACATTTATATTTACATCTATGTTTACATTTACTCTTACGTTTATGTTTAGATTTACACTGAGATTTATGTTTACATTTACATTTATACTTACATCTATGTTTACATATACACTGACGTTTATGTTTACATTTACATTTATACTTACATCTATGTTTACATTTACACATACATCTATGTTTAATTTACATTTACACTGACGTTTATGTTTACATTAACATTTACACTTACATCTATGTTTACATTTACACTGACGTTTGTTTACATTTACACTGACGCTTATGTTTACATTTACATTTACACTGACGTTTATATTTACATTTACACTGATGTTTATGTTTACACTTACATTTACACTGACGTTTATGTTTACATTTAAATTTACACTGACATTTATGTTTACATTTACATTTACACTTCCATCTATGTTTACATTTACACTGACGTTTGTTTACATTTACACTGGTGCTTATGTTTACATTTACAGTGATGTTTATGTTTACATTTACATTTACACGGACGTTTATATTTACATTTACACTGACGTTTATGTTTAAATTTATATTTACACTTACATCTTTGTTTACATTTACACTGACACTTATGTTTACATTTACAGTTACACTAACGTTTGTTTACATTTACACTGATGCTTATGTTTACATTTACAGTGATGTTTATGTTTACATTTACATTCACACTGATGCTTATGTTTACATTTACATTTACACTGACGTTTATGTTTACATTTACACTGACATTTATGTTTACATTTACACTGATGTTTATGTTTACATTTACACTGACGTTTACATTTACATTTACATCTATGTTTACATATACACTGACGTTTGTTTACATTTACATTTACATTGACACTTACATCTATGTTTACATTTACACTGACATTTGTTTACATTTACAGTGATGCTTATGTTTACATTTACATTTACACTGATGTTTATGTTTACATTTACATTGACATTTACACTTATATTTAAGTTGACATTTACATTTACACAGCTGTAAATACAATACACTGAAATGTTGGATGATGTTATTTCAATAAAACAATTCAGTGCTTTGTTTAAATAATCTACCACTGCAGTGATGTTGTGTTCTACACTCTTTAAAAGATGGTTCTTTATGGGTTCTTTAGTAAAGCTGGAAAAAATGGTTACGTGTAGAACCACAAACACTTAAAGAACCCTTAACATGGCTACAGTGTTCTTCAGGTTGTTTTGTAGACAGTTGTGTTCATAAACTTTTTGAAAAAGGTTCTATACAGCACCAAACATGGTTCCTCTATTATAAAAAGCTTGACACTAACGAAAGCAGAACCATTTTTGGTATTATGACCTGTGTTGTGACCTAAAATGAAGAAAAAACATAAATTTTCGACTATTTTTTATTTATTTCACATGAAATGATCAGTGACTGTAGCTGAGAATCAGAACTTTAAACAGAATATTTTGTGATCGGTGTTCATCACTTCCTGATGTTCTTTGTCCTTGTTGAGATGTTTATAGATGGTGAAGGAGGGTTCAGGTGCCTAAATCAATTCAACCACAGGCAGAAGTCTTGTCTGATGGTTTAAGTGGCTGTTTGCTGCTGGTTTATTGAATCTTCAGTCCATTGAACAGACTGTAAACTGTTAGAGCTCAGAAGTGGACACTGAGTCAAGTTACAGGTCAGATCTCCAGAGAACTCTGTGTGTGTGTGTTTGTGTGTGTGTGTGTGTGTGTGTGTGTGTGCACCCAGCGATGGACTGGGCTTAGTTGAATAGTGTACTGCCCTGCCCTGTGCCCAGTGAGGGGGTAGGGGACTAACCGCCACCCTGGTAAGGATTAGGTGGGTGTGATAATGGATGGATGGATCATGTATTACATTCATATTTAGTTTAAATTCTGATTTGAGAGAGATTTCTGAGTCAGTTAATACAAATTGTCAAAATAATTCTTTTTGGTTTTCTCATAGCCAGTCTGTAATCAAAATAAAATCATAAACTCTCACAAACTCCTCTTTTAATCCCAAGTCCTCAGATACAAATCTCACCAGTTTAATTTTCAATATCTGCAAATTCAATATAAACACTACTAGCAATAATATTAACAAAAATATAAACAATATTATAAATTATATTAACAACAATATTAACAATATCAATAATATTAATAATATTAAAATACCATTAATAATATTAACAAAAACAATTAACAATATTATCAATAATATTAACAATATAAACAATACAAATATGTTATCATTAATATCAACAGTATTAATAATAGTAAACACAGTGTTATCAGTGAGCTGTTAGTTCATATTTCTATGGCAGTGGCAGTTCTGGTGAATCGGTGCTTTAGTTGAGTCTGTTGAAGGCTTCAGTTAAAGCGACTCGTCTCTTCTGTTCTGTCATGTCTTCTGATCTGTGATCACTGAGAATCAAAGGCCTGGATTTCAGGCCTTTTAAACTTATTGTCATCACTTTCACATGACTAATCTGTTTCATGTCTTTTTCTGTTTGGGATGACGAGTTATTCCCAGGCTGTAAAATCCCCAGCTGTGCACTGACAAAGATGTAGACGATCTAAAACCCTGTCCATACACACCAGCATCGCTACACTGCAGTGAGACACGTTTTCACAAACACAAAGTGACATAACAACTGTTTTCCCTAATATAGGAATTTCTGGAATTTTTTTAAGTACGTATCTGGCAGTGCTGGTACTGATATGTAAACAAGTGTGGAAATAGTGAGAAAGGGGATATTTATGTCTGCAGGGTTATGGATGCATTTCTGAATAAAATACAGATGTTAACCTCCTATCATCTACACTCCGATTAAGAAATCAGATAGAGTGCCGTATTCTGGTTAAGAAATCTGACAAAGATCGTTGTATTCCAATTAAGATATCTGATAATGAACAACATATTCCGGTTAACAAATCCAATAAAGATTGGCATACTCGTTAAGACATCAGAAAATGAACAATGTATTCCGGTTATCAAATCCGATGACAAGTAATGTATTCCGGTTAACAAATTTGATAACGAGCAACGTGTTCCGGTTAACAGATCCAATAATGAGCAACGTATTCCAGTTAACAAATCCAATAAAAGATTGGTGTACTCTGTTTAAGACATCTGATAACAACCAACGTATTCCGGTTATCAAATCTGATAATGAGCAACATATTCCGGTTAACAAATCCGATAGCGAGCAACGTATTCCAGTTAACAAATCCAATAAAGATTGGCATATTCTGGTTAAGACATCTGATAACGAGCAACGTATTCCGGTTAACAAATCCGATAACGAGAAGACTGTTTGTGAGTTTATTGATTGGTTGTACATCAGAAATCTGATTATTGTCTGACTCACATAGACCCAGAATTTGATTACTAAAGTGTGTTTAAATGTGTTGATCAGATTATGAAATTCAAGTAAACACACTCTTGATGCTGAGTCTAACGTAAGGATACTGAAGGTAAACATCTAAAAGATGCTTAGACTTTGCCCATCCAGAACTTTGTAAAGTCAGGACTTCACTAGTTTAGACTGTGTGAGACGTTCCGGTTTCTGAAGAGATGGGATAATGAATTCCAGTTCAGACGAGGCTCGTTATGTAGAGTGTAAGATACTCTGTGTTAAAAAGCCACCACAGAGAAAGTCTAAAATTGACTTGTAGCCCCGTCTGGTTTAGATGTTTGCGGTTGAGTCAATCCTAATGGAATCAGAAGACTCTGCCATAGATTTCAGCTCCTCCCTCACATTAAAGCTGGTAAATCTGATTTGTGCCTGCTGAAAACTCTCCATCTTCGGAGTTTCTTCTGTAATAATGACTTTAGGTTGTGTGGGCTGTTTGAAGATTATTTGTAGGCCTTGGATGCTGCAGTGTACTGTAATGTGTGTTTAAGTACAGAGAAGAGTCTAATCTGGACTTGAGGAATTGAGATTTTGGTGAAAATCATATTTAGGGTTGTAGGAGAGAGCTGCATTGACTTTGACAGGTCAAAATTTATCTTGGATGGAGCGTCGTTCTTGCCTGGTTCTTTCTCCAGACAGAACCACTGGAGATTTGATCTACAGCCGACAGTGTGGTTCCAGCCAATGCAGCATGTTAACACAGTAATGTGTCCTTTCTTCACAGCTCTGTATAAAGTATCAGCACTGCTCCTGACCAGTCTAATCTGGATCAAAGTTCTGCTGAAACTGACCCGTACGTTTGAGCTGCAGGGTTATCAGTACAGGCTAACCCTCCTGTCATTGGTGGGACAAGGCTGGGTCACACATAAAAGACACAATAGATGAGACTGAGGTGAGAGGTCACATTGGGGCAGCTGGCCATGTGAGTGACCTTTACCCTTGGACCTCACATGCTAGTCCCACCCACTGATTGATCAGATTACACACGCCTCGTGTGAGCTCCACCATGTGAAGAGGTTGTATTATACACAGTCCTGTTGGAACATTATGACCACCCCTGGTTCGGCCCAGGATGTCACGTGACATTCTGAGCAAAAAACATGATGTGACTGATCTCATTATTATAGGTGTGAAGCATGGTGGAGGCAGCATCTCAGAAACCACTAACATTGTGGGATGTTCTGGAGCTTCTGTAGTGAAGGTGTACTGAGAATGGACTTTTGGTGCCTTCCAACATACAAAACACTTCAAATTAGATTCTATTAAAGCACAAACCTGCTGAATTAAGTATTTTAAAGATGTAAAATGTGAGCACGGGTCATAAATTTGAATATATGAGGGTGAAAATGGAGATCCAATGATGCTGATATACAACTACTTACAATAAAAAGCAGCTGTGATGCTCATTTGTCCACTAGGGGCAGTGTTGACTTGCTACTGTTATAGACATGTAAATATGATCTTTATATCAAATTTAAATGTTCTTATCTTTGGTCTGTCAACATCAAACTAAAACTAACAGTTTTGAGACACAACTTTGGACAGAAGGTAACAATAATGATGAAGGTGACTTGGGTTTGGGACCAAAATATCAGCCAGACTTTCACCTCTATTGGTCGAGCAGCTGTTCATCAAAGTATCTTCTTTGCTATGAGGAGAAGGTTTTGAACAATGATTTGAGTTTTAGGTACTGAACATTTAACCCTAATGCTCTGCTGGATTTTTTATACAGCACATTTGAGTCACTATATCTTATTTGTAGAATTTGTTAAACTTAACTTCATAGTGCCATCTCTACCAGTTGGTAGAGGTGTATTTAAAACATCCACTAGTGGTCACTAGAAATGCAACATTTTGTTGACTGAATGTGAACTAGCAGTGCTTTGTAGTCCCACCCAAGAAATAAACTGGACGAAATTGTTTAAAACAAAGTTTTATATATATATATATATATATTCAAAGAGTGTTTTAACACAAAGAAAGAGGTAGAAGCAAATATAAACATTCATTCAACATAACTATAAAATAATAATAAAAAAACATTTGATGAAGTATAAATGTAATTGGTTAATAAAATCTAATTAAAAAATAAAACTATATCAAATAAAATTTAAATTACAAAATAAAAATTTTGTAGCTATAAAATAAGAAACAAAATATAATTAAATAAATATATATAAATATAAATAAAGTTTTTTTTGTTTGTTTTTTGTTTTTTTTTGAGAGAGAGAGAGAGAGAAAGATAACTTATGGTTTATGTTGTGATTTTACCATAAAATGCCATCTCAACCCATGTTTTTTTTTACTTTATATTATTGTCCTCTTACAGCAACAGTCTAAATCCAGTAACCCTAACCCTAAAGTGCTTCTGTCTTGATCATTAAAGGGTTAAAAGCACGTATTGAAGCTTAAACGTGGTTTAAAATGATCAAATGTAAACAGTCGTTACGAGCTGGAAAGGAAAACCATTTGGACGTTTAGGTCTCACAGTATACATCTGTATGTTCATATCTTGCTGTAGTCGGGACGTCCCTGCCACCCAAACCGCTCGACTGTAGGAACGTGACCAAAGTCATGTAGTGTGATGCATGTTTAACATCTGTGCCATAAGGATCGGTGTATAATATATCCGTTTCTGTGCTGACGGCTATTACAGCTTGTGTTGCCATATCAGTGGATCTGTGATAAGAAGGCCTCATTGTGGTTTAGACCCACTGACCTAGGTTCTACTATATAATCAGTTATCTCTCCTTCAACCATAAAACAGCCTTCTAAATGATGCAGAACTCCAAGTTGTGTTTGTTCTGTAGAGGTAGAACTGGATCTCACCTCATTCAGCTCAGCTTCAAACCCCAGGTAGAGAAGTTCAGTAGTGCTGGCTTGTGAAGAGCAGATAACATCTGCTGGCGTGAAGGTGAAGCTGATGGGAACATTACGAATCTTTACGTTAAGAAGGTTGTAAACAGTGAATCAAGCTTGTGAGCACTGGGAAAGTGGTTACACTGCATGTGAACTTAGATTTGACGTGTGATATCAGAATATTATGAGCACCAGTTAGAACAAACTCAACCGATGTCATGGGACCTGTTGATCCCGGACGCTTTCATGTTCATTATCCACTCATTGGATTTGTCATTCTCCTCTAGGTATCACTGGTACACCATTATGAGAAGTCCAATCTCAGTACACCTTTACTACAGCAGCTCTTGAAAATCTCACAAAATTAGTGTTTTCTGAGATGCTGCCTCCACCATGTTTCACATCAGTCACATCATGTCCTTTGCCCATGATGATGATGGCTCTTATCCAGAGCGACTTACAGTTGCGAGTTAGATGCCTTGCTCAAGGGCACTTAAGTCATGACCCGCCTGGGTATCAAACCGGCAACCTTCTGGTCACATGATTGCTGCCCCACATGACTATGTACTGCACTAAGCCACAAGTAGTACCACAGTATATGGCCATCTTTCCACCAGAAGAGTGTTGGTGCTGATGATGGAGTCTAGTGGATGATTTGAAAATGATGATATCCAGAACATCAACATTTTTGCTTGTGGTACTGCCATGTAGAGAATCACCAGAGCTCCGCCCTTCAGCTGCTTACATCATATGCTCACTGGCTCCAGCAAGATTAGCGTGATTAATTTATTTTTAATGTCAAACCTAGATTTTGGCCCCAGTAACGGCACCACACCAGAGGAAAAGAGACATGAGTGGACACAGTGTTGAGAGTGTTATATAAGAGCTCTGATCGTGGCCTGGTCGTTAGGGATCTGGTCTGTGACTGGAAGGTCACCGGTTGGATCCCCGGGCAGTTTATTGAGCAAAGCACCTAACCACTAACTGCTCCCCGGGCACCGCCCCACTGCTTCGGGCACATGTTCTCAAAGTCTAGTGTGTCCAATAGTGTGTGTTTTGCTGCACAGATGGGTTAAATGTGGAGGTCAAATTCTGTTGTGTGAAAACATTTATTCTAATCTAATGAATATTGACAGTGAACGTTTATTAATAGTGATTCCCTCACTGGTGCCCTGATAACGGATCCATGACGATTTTCCTACAAACCTGCGCAGCCTGATTTTTTACTTCTCTGAATGTATCAAAAGCATGCCTGTGGACTTCTCCTGGAAGCAAACTGTCCTTTAAATGTATGAAACATCTGGGAGATTTTGTCCTGTCTGCAGCTGGACATGCAGTTCATGGTGCAGCGTATTGCAGGCGGAACAACAGTCGTATCGTTTTTCACGACTTGAGGAGCATCCACTGCTTGCGTGCGCTCAAGGCTGACCTTGAGGTTAAGTGACTCTTGAGTTTAGGGGCGTGTACTGTATGCGCTCATCCCAGCCAAAGTATTGGGACACCCACTCATTCAAGAGCTCCTACTGTCCTGGAGCATTGCTATGAGGATTTGATTGCATTCAGGCACAAGCACATCAGGCCAATCTCCACCCAACCCATCTCCAAAAGTGTTGGATGGAGCAGCTCAATGCTGTACCCTTTTAACCCACCTCGCATCAGGTATGGTGCCAACAGGTTCATGTCTAGTCCTATTGGCACTAATTCTCTACAGGGACCTGTGTCTACTTACAAGGTTTGTCCACAAACTTTTGGACACATATCAAGTTGGCTTAACTTTGCATGCTGGACCTTTCCTCCAGAACTGTCCAGTCATGGTTTGTGTTTATCAGTCCAGTGAATCCCTCATTGCCTTAATGCACATAATGACATTGTTGGTTTATTTTCCTTTGTGGCTGCAGCATCTAAACTTTTAAACTTTTTAATAACTTTCCTCTAAAGACGGTTTGTTTAACCAGATAAGATGACTGTATTAGAATATGTAAGCACAGGCAAATATTGACTTCACTGCTTCATTACTGATATATACATATGAAGCCTCCAGAGCTTTGGGCTGGTGGAGCCTTTGTGGAAAGTCCATATTTGGAATGTGTTAATAAGATGTTTGCCTCAGTCAGACTTCCCTTTGAAAGAAGCCAGCAGACATAACACAATAAAATAAATGCTAACATGCATAATTACTGGTTCAGGTCCAGACTGGGTTTGATTTATCTCAGTTTCAGACACATGCTCACCTCCCCAACTCTTCCCAAATGTGTTGGATGAAGCAGAAAACACAGTGCTGTGCCTTTTATCTCCAGGCATCAGACATGGTGCCAATAGGTTCCTGTCCTCTTCTATTGGCAGTTCTTCTCTACAGGGACTAGACAAGCTGTGTGTGCATTTGTACACCTATGTTGCTGAATGCATTCAATAGAAGGTGTGTCCACAAACTTTTGGACACATAGTGTGTCAAGCTGGCTGCAACCTGGACTGAGTGCTCACAGACATAACATGCTAACAAGCATAATTACTGGTTTAATTTATCTCAGTTTCAGACACATGCACAGCTGCGCAGGCCTCACACAGACAAAATGTGTCTCATCCATCAAGAATCGTCCACCTCCCATCTTCTGGGATGTTCCTACATGAGCACGCTTTGTTTGAGGATGTTAAAACTGAGCTAAGCTCCCGTGTGGATGAAAACTGAGTGTGTTTACTTACCCATCCACGCGCCAACGAAACTAGAGAAGTGGATCTAAACACACACTCGGGGCCAAGCTATCTGCTTTAGAGTGTGTGTGTATAGGCTATGAGTGCTCTCGACCCCCAGGTGAACCAGAGGAATGGCTTCCTATGGGACGGCAGCATAGTGTAGCTTAGCTTTAGCCTACAGCTCCAGAAGACCTCTGTGAGGCCTGTGTTTACATCCCAGCGGCTGTTTATGTGGACCGGCCCAGTAAAGCTGAGCTGACCTGCACGCTCTCATGACACCGAGAGGCTCCCGTCTCACCCGCATCCTCCTTAAACACACTCCTAATGATTACTTACTGCAAGCCATTTCATCCTGGAGTTGTTTGGGTGGTGAGGTACCGTATAATCATGTGTGGGCTGTATCACCTTTGAGATAAGGAAGTGAAGGCTGTGTTTAACTAGATAGTTTACTGAAAGAGAAGATAGGCTTGTAAACAGGACTTAACTTATTAACCAAAAGCAAGATGAGGCCTCTACGAGATCCTGTATTCATAAGGTTGCATGAAGTTTACGGCGTAAATGGACATACAGGAGCACTTTGTAGTTCTACAGTTACAGACTGTAGTCCATCTGTTTCTCTGTATACTTTGTTCACCCTGTTCTTTGATGGCCTGGACCCTCGCAGAGTAGGTGGGACTTTCTCAGCATTGTGGTGACACTAATATGGCGGTGGTGTGTCAGTGTGTGAGGTCATCGGAGCTTTTTGTACTCAAGCATGTAAAACTAACAAACATCATGGGGGAAGCAGAGACTGTGATTGGTCAGATTTGTCAATGAATGAACGACACAGCACTGAGTCTCATGACAACTTATTCTGGTGATTTCATTTCTGACGTCTCTTGACATTAGTTAAGCTTTAGAAATAAAAGCACATACCATGTCTAAAAACTGTAATGAGCAGTGTGTAGCCAACACCTCTGTTTATTCTGTTCTGAGCTCAAAAGTCTTGGCTAGAAATATTTAGAGTGTTTTTTCACAATATATCAGCACATCTGAAAACAGGTTTTTGGAAAGTTTAGAGCAGATTTAATCAGAATATAGATTTATGACACTCTTACTGTTCTGACTCTGTTGTTGCTGAGTTTGTGTTGAACAAAAGCCTGTGTAACACTTTGGGAAACAATAATATTAGATGTGTGTAATTTATAATAAAGACAAGGCAAGTCAGACTACATCAGAGTGTCTGAAACACCCTCAGACTGCAGGGGGTTAAACAAAAATGTTTACTTTTTGGAAAGGAATTGTGAACCAAAATGTAGTTTTGGTGACACTTTCTATAAAGCCTTTATTTATAATGCTTTGTAAGCATACTTATAAACTCTAATAATGCATCATAAGGCTGTACTTATATACAGTGTTGGGAACGTTACTTTAAAAAAAGTAATTAGTTATAGTTACTCACTACTTGTTCAAAAAAGTAACTTAGTAACTGAATTACTCTATAAT
>BRDA01085996.1:0-15586 GCA_036984385.1 Crenuchus spilurus
AAATGATTAATCACTTTTTATCCCTCAGAATTAATCTGAATGATTTGGCGTTTTGCCTTTGATAATAAATAGTTCATCTCTGTTCTGATAGGCTGTTCTGTTTTCAGGGTAAATGATGAAATACATATAGTAAAATATAGGTAGATATATCTAGGCTTTCAGTTTAATTAAAAAATACAAAATATATTTTTGTAACTAGCCTTGTAAATAAATTATTTTTAAGTGTTTTTCTTCAGGCCTTTATCATTGTTTCATTGTCTTACTTTTGGTATTTAAAACTACTGTCACACCAGTCCAGACATTGCCTGGGCATATTTAAAATATGAATTATGAATTCTCAATTATGAAATCTCATCCTGAGTATTAATGAGCCATAAAATTCCCATTTATCTTTTTACAGAAACTGGATGAACCAAGACCAATGAAGCATGAATATTCAGGAAATCAGAATACAGCTGTGTGAATAGTTATGTGGACTTTCTTAATATGAAGGAGGAGACTTAGGCAAGTAAATATGATCCATATGCAAGGGCTTTAATATTCAAACTTAATATACTAAACAGTGTGCAAGTTAAACTCATAGGATAAGAGGAGGGCACAAATAGTCTTGAAATGTGGTCCTGAACTCAATAGAGACAAATGGCGCATTTCCACCAACAAAAATAGGTTTGAAAACCTGAAAAGTTCATTCGCAGTGGGAACCAAAGAATAGTGGTTCTTTTTCGGCACAAACCATGATGAGATCTGTGGGTGTGTGTAGTTGACAAATATATGGAGTGATTTTTGTGTCAAAAGTTAGCAAAAATAAATCTGCAAGCAAAAATCCACAGAAACAAGACCATAAAGTATATCTCCTGAATGCAAAAAAATAAAATGTTTGCATTTTAACCATTTTTGGTTTCATTGTTTTTATTTTTTTTAATTTTCCACAATTTTTGGTTTCATTGTTTTTGTTTTTTTGCGTCTGAACTCTCTCTTTGCTTCTGCTCCACATTTTTTTGCTTCTGACTTTTGGAACACTTTTCACGTGTGGGTGGGACTTAGAAGGCAGCGTTAGCCTTGAATTTCCATTGGTCACTGACAGCAGCTTTGAGTCCGCCTCTGAGACAGAGCCACGCCCACCACGTCTGCTTCACTCAGTGTTTTCATGGCAACGCAGGGTTTGTAATTCATAGCAGCAGCTGAACTGAATTTTGCCATTAAAGTTTATACAAAGGTTATAATTAATTGCTAAATGGTCTGTAGATATTGCAGACACTCATGTTTCTTGAACACATCAGTGTTTTCTCTCTATCCAGGTCCCTAAAACTTTAAAAAGCTCACGTTGGTGAGTGAGGGAGTAATGTGCAAAAGGGATGGGTCATGAGAGGGTGCTGGAGGGGAAAAGCAAGTCCTGGGAGCTGCTGGGAGGGCTGTCCATATCCTGAGTGTCTGGAGTTGCATTGACACTTATAATTTTATGTCCATAAAAACATTTTATAAACAGTGGTCTTTATTATCAGGTGAAAGAATACAAAATTAACACATGTCTATTCTGTGTGCATGCACAATAGGGAAAACCTTTGCAAGAAGCACAACTTTTAAAAACACATCAAGTTATTACACTATACTCAGAAATGAGTTGAGCTTCAAACAATTTACTTCCCTTTGCATCCATTTAAAAATACATTCATATTCTCTCCTTCTGGATTTGAATACACTGACCTGCTGTGAGGTTAAATTAGATGTTACCTGCAGGTTACACAGCAGAACCTTTAGGTTAAAGTAATGATACTGACCCGTATCTCTGAGATTCTGTAAGGAAAGTATCTGAACATGATGTCTAGCTTATGTTTTACATTTGTAATAAGATTTTTCTCAGGGGGCTTGTTTGTCTGTGTATCTTCAGTCTGATCTGCCAAGAAGGCTTTTAAGTTAATTAAAATTCACTTTTATGAGAAATTTGTCAAGTAATTTATTCGTTTATTTGCATTTTTCTGACTTGTTATTAAGTCCTGATTTGACTCATTATATAAAATATATAAAGTCATAACTTTGGTTCATAAGATCCAAGATTAGTCTGTATTAATGAAACAGGGAGAGATCAGTAGCTTCTTCTAACAGTGTGTACAGTATATACAGTATATCAACAGTGTCTACATGGCGGTGTTGACCAAACTCAAATCAAACAGTGTGTGCTACCTGAATTCTTTTTTTTTTTTTTCAAATTTCATGGCCATATTGCTAATGTGGATTTCTGACTGTGAAAACAGACCAGCAGTCATTATTGTTACTAAATAGAGTTTTTAGATGTCTAAAATAACATCTTGACCAGACACTACAGAGAGTGCAGTAAAGGCTGTATGTGTTGTTTATTGCAGCACTTATTGTCACCAAGTCTACTATCTCTGCAGTGCATCATTAATGCACTGCAATGTTTTATAATCAGCCAACAACTCAATAAACCCAAACACAAGTATCATTTCATTCAGCGTATCTGAGCTGAATAAAGAGGTGTTCAATAGTGTATCACAGTATTTGATGTTGAACATACAGACTGTTTGTTTGTTTGTTTGTTTGTTTGTTTACAGTTTACCATAAACAGAAAATCTTTTGAGGATATTTTAGAAGTCAATACTGCTCATATCCCCTGTCTCTGAGTCTGAGTGACAGATGGATTGGGAACCACAGAGAAGCAGATACGGGAGCTTTACTCTGATAATTGGACACACACAGGTGGTGAACAGTGTAAACATTACAGCTCATCGTCTGAAAAACACACAGACCTCAGGCCGAGCTTCTCATTCAATCACTGAGTTTTCAGGCTGCTATCTGAAGACTGGAAGATGAATTCAAGCAATCGTTCTTTATGACAAACAAAAATATACTAAAGACATAAAATAAAATGTAAATGATATAAAATGATCTTTAAAAAATGATAATTTGAGTAAAAGTACAAAGGTTAAAAATATTCAACATCTTTCAGCACTGTTAGGTGATATTTCTCACTTTTCTATAAACTCTAGTTCTGCCAGAAATACTCAGGAACAGGAACGAGTACATGATACAGTGAACGAGTACATGATATAATGATACAGTGTAATAAAACAATGGATTGTTGTCAATCAGGTGGAGTAGAAGCAAATGCAAGATGCAACAAAATGCTTATGACAAAGCAACGGAATTAGACTCTGAACAAACTTTGGCTATGAACTCAAACATCTGAACCCATTTAAACCAAACATACTCACACATGAGATGAGGAACCGGGGCTGTGGAATAATGAGACATGCAGACACTCACAGAACATGACGGGGGCAGGACTAGTTTGGAGACATGACAGCACATGGAAGACGTAACCAAAAACAGAAACAAGGCTGTGATGGGAGGTTTCATACATACATCCATTATCATACCCGATTAATCCTTATTAATGTCATGGTTAGTCCCCTACCCCTTCACTGTGTGCAAGGCAGGGAATTACACTATTCAACAAAGCCCAGGACAGGGCACCAATCCAACACTGGGTGCACACACGCGTACATACATATACATACATACACACACACACGTACGGACAATTTAGAGTACCCGATCCACCTGACTTCCATGTTTTTGGACTGTGGGAGGAAACCGGAGACCCCGGATGAAACCCACGCAGACACAGGGAGAACATGGAAACTCCGCTCAGATGTAGACTAGAACCCAAGACCTCAGAGGCGAACATGCTAACCACTAAGTCACTGTGCCAGCCATGAGAGATTTCACAACTGTAAGCAAACCTCTAAGCAAACCTGAGGAGACAGTGGTAAGTAAAAATTCACTAGGAGTAAGAGGAAGCAACCTTGAGAGACACTTAGAATTTGACAGAGCAAAAACAAGATGCTTCGTTCCAAAGTCAAATTGAATATTTTGATTGGCCATGAAGCCTGACAAATGAGTGATGTAGTGACTGAGGTAGGAAATGAATGAGTGCTGAAGCATTAAGTTTTTATTGCAAAACTTTCACTAAAACTTAAATTTCTAACATAATATGTTACATTTACAATAAGTAACTACATGCTAATGATGAAATAAGATTGATCTAGAAGTAAAAACATGATTAAAAGCAAAAGTCCACTAAAACTGAGCTTGAGTGCATGTTTGTATACAGTTACTACAGCACATCATTTCTGATTTGTTTGGAAAAGCTGAGAAGGAGAGTAACTGTCACAAAGTTTCTGCTAACTACTATATGTCCAAGGAAAGCCTGACAGTTCAGGAAGAGGAGAATAAAGACAGGAGTTCTGAGGTAGAGGAGTAAACAGGTGGGCAGAGCTCAGCCGATCAGCCTACACATTTCATTAGAGCCATGCTGTGTTATAACACACACACATGCACACACATGCACACACAAACACACACACACACACACACACACACACACACACACACACACACACACACACACACACACACACACACACACACACACACACACACACACATACATTCAGGTGTAATTGGAACACCATCATACAAGCCTGAGAGAGAACAATGACAGTGTTTGTGAGGTCAGAGGGAAAATTCCAGAATTTCAGCAAAAATGAAAAGCTTCCAGTGCACACTCATCACATTTATCTGCAACACAACTAAATCTCAGCCCATTTAAAGCTGCCATGTCCTGTACATGTGCAGACAGTGGCAGATAGTGATAGATAGTAGTCTACTCCTATATCACTGGCTTCAAGTCCTCAATCAATCTATTAGTCTGTACAGAATATGCATAATGTAGGACTACCTTGCTTTTTTTATTTTAATATTAAAATAAAAATTGGGCCAAATTTATCTTTCTATCATTTAAATGTTAACGGTTTCACTTATTTTATTTTGAACAAAATTTGGCAGATGTTCAACAATTTACAAAAAACTGCGTCCTAAAGGTGGAAAAATCTCACATAGCATAAAATTGTGAAGACTTTGAATATCTTGCCATCTATCATCAAATGATTTAGACAATCTGGAGAAATCCCTGTGTGCAAAAGATAATACAAACAATCAGTATTGATCTTCAGGTCATCAAGTGGCATGATTCTGTATGTAAAATCACTGCATGGGCTCAGGAACACTTCTAGAAATCACTGACTGTGAGGACAGTTTGCATTGCTGTCCACAAATGCTGCATCATTCAAAGATAAAGACATGTCAACACTAATTAGAAATGCCAATGTTTTCTCTGGGATAAAGCTCATTTAAAATAGACTAAAACAGTCAGATTAGTCAAAATGTGATTTTTTTAACCACAGATGTCATGTACTGTGGGCTCAAGAGGAGAGTGTCTATCCAGCTTATCAGTGCACAGTTCCTTAAAACTAAGCTCTAAAACTGAGTTCATTAGTGCCTATGGTGTGGACCACTTACACATTTGGAAAAGCACTATCAATGTTGAGCATTATATAAAGGTTTTAGAACAACATGCTCTCATTCAGAGAACATTTATTTCAGGCAAAGCCTTGCAAGACCATGCTAAACCACATACTGCACCCATCATAACAGCATGGCTTCATCAGGTACTGAACTGTTTTTTGGGATATGTTGTTGCCATCAAGTAAATAAGTTAATATTTTTCATGAAATAGTTCTAGTTCAATATGTTCTATTGTGAATGAAATGTATCTATGAGATTTGCAAATCATTGCATTCTGTTTTTATTTACATTTATTTAATGTATTTATTCCCAACTTTTTTTGGAATTGGGGTTGTATTATTTTACAGGCAAAAGCACACTTTCTGCTCAGATAAATAGCTGTAAACTAATCTGTAAATGTGATTGTGTTGTTGTGGGGACAGGAGCAGCTCTTAAGGCTGGATATGCTGGTCAGATCAGGCAGGTGAGAGACATCTCAGGTGAGATGTGTGTGTCACCTGTGAAAGAGTCTCTGTGCTTTTGTATATGTTGGTGTAGCTCCCGGTTGTAGTATCTGTCTGTATTCATCTCTTTTGTCCTTTTCAGTCTCTCCTCTTTCAGTGCCTGATTTCATTATTCAGTCCTCTGTGTGTCCTCTGTGGACTCTGTGTGCGAGGACAAAAAGTCTGATGTGACAAATGATATCAGACAGAGTGGATGATGATAATGATGATGATGATGATGATGATGATGGAAAGAAATATCTGAGAGTGGGTGTTTATTAGTGAAATAAATAAATCCTGTCTGTCAGTTCAGTCTCCTGTGGGGTGTTTTATATTCTCACTGCTTAGCTTCATGTTTTATCACATTTGACCTACTGAGCCAACAAAATAGAAAAACTCCAGAGGAAAGCTAATGCACATTCAGCTCAGCATAACATAAAAGTATGTGGTTCTTTTAAAGAAAAAATATACTTTAGTACATAAATAAGGTTAGACTGGGTAATTGGGTTACAGCCATCAGTGTTTCTACACCCCCCTCCCCCCGCCTGTCTTCCTCTGAAGGGATGTGAGTCACTGAACCTAAAACTGTGTCTACACAGACCCACCAAACACACCACGGTCTTTTTGCTCATACAATCAGAAAGACTAATGAAATACAATTCAGACAAATTCAGAGAAATACAGTCATCAAATATTCACTGTAATTATCATGAAATACGACCTGATTATGATTAAATTAATGAAGCCCTAATGATCATCAGCTTTTACAAACAATCAAGGCCACTTTAGACAAGTGTAGTCATTATGTAATAATTCAATGATTTTATTATTATTATTATTATTATTATTATTATTATTATTATTATTATTATTATCATCATCATCATCATCATCATCATCATCATTAGAATATTTCTTGTTTAAAAGCCAAACTCAAATCACTCTTCAGCCACAAATGTCCTGCCATCATAACAGCAAATTAAATAATTTCTATATTCATAAACACAGACATGTACTGTTCGGATAATGATGTGTGTGCTATAAAAGCTATTGTCTGATTAAACCTGAAAATAAATGTTCTGTTCAGAAGATGAAGTTTAACAATCTTTTCATATTTAATCAGTCATGACCAAACACTCCGCAGCTGAGTAATCAGGGTGTTTATCAGACATAGATTGATCTGATTATGTGATTTTAGGAGAACATAAAGAAAAAGGCATACTTAAGAAGGATATAAGAGGCTTTATAACAATCCTGGCTCAGTTAATTACATAAAAGTTGTTACAGATATAATTATACCCTTCTGTCATCTGTTTTTGATGTATATATTATTATTATTATTTTTTTTTTTGTATATATTTATTTTTTATCTTTTCACTGTTGACATCTTGTTGACTTAATGATAATGCATTACCGCTGAGTTTATTAATGAAGACTTATGTCTCTTGCTCTGTTCTGTTAGGATGACTTTTTGCTGGGTGGTGTAGTGCAGACAGGGGCACAGTGGTAGTGGGGGGAAAAGTGGGACTGAGTTACCAGGGCCCCAAGTGGGGCGAGGGCCCTTGAGGAGTCTGGAATTTTATTATCCTTTAAATATTAAAGGAAATAATATTTGATAAAAGGGGCGAGGGGCCCTAGCACTGCTTGTCCATAGGGCCCAGAATTTATTGCCACACCCCTGAGTGCAGATATACATTTGTGAATCTATGGGTAAGTTTTTTTTACGTAGATTGAAAGTCTACTTAGTCCTTATAAGACAGGAGGATGAAAAATTAGTTCCAAATGAATATAAATGGACAGGTTGTAGCTGAAGGTGCTCACATGTGTCACAGTGTTTTTTATGTGGAGACATGCAGAGCTCTGACACTAATTGCCCCATTCAGGGTTACAGTGAAGTGGTGATGACACACATGGTGAGTAGACTTTCTGAACAGCCTTATTCAAGCTTATCCTTATCCAACTTTGAATGTAATAGTGTTTCAATTAGCACACAGAGGTCAGTGCTCTGTAAAGGTCACCGATTACACTACAGCACTACTGTTATCTCCTGATTTATATTCTTATAATTCTTCTTCATCTCAGTACCCAGACTTTTGTCGGCTAACTAGTTTCTGAGATATCAACACCATTCCAACTCCTAGTCAGGAATGGTGTGCTTGTATACAGCTTTTAATCTTATATACGGTTTTCAAAAAAAACTGACACTCCTTCACACTCCACACTTCTCTGTTTGTCTTTTTTCCCAATCCCTCGTTCCTCCCATAAACTTCCATTAATGTGTGGCCCTAATCCCAGTTGTTTCCTTTAACCTCCAGAAACAAAACAGCCTGAACTCACTCAGGACAGATTCTCTCTAATCCACACCTGCACTCCTCTATCTGTCCTTTATTTATCCCTCACTACCAACCTTCACTCCTCTATATCTCCTTTATTCATCCATCACTACTGACCTACACTCCTCTATCTGTCCTTTATTCATCCCTCTCTACTGACCTCCCCTCCTCTACCTATCCTTTATTCATCCCTCACTACTGACCTGCACTCCTCTATCTGTCCTTAATTCATCCCTCACTACCAACCTTCACTCTTCTATCTGTCCTTTATTCATCCCTCACTACTGACCCGCACTCCTCTATCTGTCCTTTATTCATCCCTCACTACTGACCCGCACTCCTCTATCTGTCCTTTATTCATCCCTCACTACTGACCTGCACTCTTCTACCTTTCTTTTATTCATCCCTCACTACTGACCTACACTCCTCTATCTGTCTTTATTCATCCCTCACTACTTAATTTTACTTCTATATCTGTCCTTTATTCATCCCCTCACTACTGACCTTCACTCCTCTATCTGTCTTTTATTCATTCATCACTACTGATCTGCACTCCTCTATGTGTGCTTTATTCATCCTTCACTACTGACCTACACTCCATTACTTGTTTACTTCATCACTTGTTCCTCACATATGACTTCCATTCATTTTAAACTATGTCTAACACCTTACCAATCACTTGGGATACCCTAGCAACCACCTAGCAACCACCTTGTATATCACAGCAATTGCACAGCCCTTACCTATGATATCATAGCAACCACTTAGAAACCACTTAAAAACTTCACTACAGACAGGTAGTAACCACATAGTAACATCATAGCAACCACCTACCAACCACATAACATCATATCAATCACATAGCAACCTCTTAGCAAACACATTAAAACAACATCATCATCTAGTTCTGTTTGTGAATCTTGTCACTTTGTGCTTCCCGGGCTTGTTGTGCTAATTCATACAGGTTTATTCTCATTCCTGTCATCCATCATCCTTTAATTTCTCTCTCTGTCCAGTGGCTTTGCTGCTCATAATTAAACAGAAAACTGCCACAGAGCCACATTGAACTGCAGAATGCACAGTCAATCTCAGCATTAGCCGTGATAATCCTGAGCCTACATTCCACAGCCGGACCTGTCTGCACCCCACCACCTCCACCACCACTCCATCCATACACACTGGCTGGATGCAAATGATTGCTTGCATTAGTTAGCTTGTAAGGGTTTGCTCAGGGGAGTGTATGACAAAGCCTGATCATTTGGAGCACATGTGAACAGAACCTGTAGGTGACCTTGTCTATTTTTGAACAGAAACTGCATTGCAGTGGTTGTGACGTCTGAATTAATTAGAAAGCAAAATCAGTCCTGATGCCTCGAAGTCACGGACACTCAGCAAAACAATTTGTTGGATTTACTTTATCTATTTATTTCAATCATTTTCACAAAACAGAGATGTGCTAGATATAATTAAATTATATTTTAATATGACAAGAATAGAATAGAATAGAATAGAATAGCTTTTCATTGTCACTAAGAACACAGTGTTAAAACAGTGAAATGCAGTTTAGCATCCTCTCAGACAGCAATGTGAAAGAAATTCTGTACATGTGCAAAAAACAATATAAATATGCTAAATTTACAAGATAAAATTTACAAGATTAGAAAATATACACATACTTAGAAAGTGATATGTGCAACGGGTGGCATGTTTGTTCATCAGGATGCATGGGTTGGGGGAGGGTGGGGGAGGGGTGATGGTTTTTACAACCTGAGGAAAGACATTGTGTTTCAACCTGTTAGTTTTTGTCTTTAATTGTCTGTATCTCTAGTTAGAATGGGGGGTGGAACAGGGAGTCTCCAGGGTTGGTAGGGCTTATTTTTAACAATACCAGCATCATTGAGTGCCTGACTTGCTTTGTTTCAATCTTGATCATAAAAATAGAAAAACATATTAATATACTAAAAGTCTGATTGTCAGAGAAGTTCCTGTTTCTCTATACTCTTTTTAAGGAGTTAATCTGATTATACACTTCTTGTATCAACGGATGAACTTGTGATCATTTTGTGTCCTTATCTTGTTTATGGATTAAACAAACTGATGTACTGATAAGAGCATTAGAACAGAAAACCCCAAATCAACATCAAAAAGTCTCATTTAATTAACAAATCCTGTATAAGCTAATTCACTGTACAGCTAAATAACTTTATTTCCTTAGGCATCTACACTGCTTTCTCCAAAGTGACGTTATTGAGTATAAAGCAGTTTTGAGGTGACTATTCAAATATATTACAGATGAGTCATTACTAATGTAAGTATGAAACATGTAAAGTATTGAATTTATTCTCATTTGCATCTTATTAATTTCTAAAAACGTCAGCCTCTGCAATACTTCACATTATTCATATTAATGTATTCACTATGACTGTACTGTTCAGAGCTCTGTTGTGCCTTTTGATCCTGTTCTTCAAACTGTGTCACATTGTTTTATGGCCAGTATATTTCGTGTACTATATTTTACTTCTCCTATTCATTTTGTATTTTTGTGTATTGTTGTATATCTATCCTGGAGTTATGTTGTTTGGTTTTATTGTGTACTTGTATTAAAGCTTGAATGACAATAAACCCGCACTTGACTTGAAAATGTGTCACAAGAAAGGGCCCAGTACATTAAATTAAAACCAAATCTTTATTAAGATAATAATAATCCATTATTAGACTGCCATGCTGAAAATCACAGTGTTAACAGCAGCAAAGGACCAGTGGGATAATCATTCATTCATTCATTCATTATCACACCCGCTTAATCCTTATCAGGGTTGCGGTTAGTCCCCCACCCCCTCACTGGGCAGGGCATTACACTATTCAACTAAGCCCAGGACAGGGCGCCAGTCCATCGCTGGGTGACACACACACACACACAGAGACACACCTACGGACAATTTTTAGAGTACCCAATTCACCTGACCTCCATGTTTTCGGACTGTGGGAGGAAACCGGAGACCCCGGAGGAAACCCACGCAGACACGGGGAGAACATGGAAACTCCGCTCAGATGGGAAATCGAACCCAAGACCCCAGCGCTGAGAGGCGAACGTGCTAACCACTAAGCCACCGTGCCCCCCGTGGGATAATCAATTGTATAAAATTAAAAAATAATAGTATGTACAGTATTCATTCAAATGCTGGCCTTCACTGAACACTTAAATCAGAAAAAGATAAATCAGTTCAGTTAAAACATTCACTAGAACTGTTTTCTTGCTTTTTTAGACCAGACCCAAATGAAATAAAATCAATAAAGCCAGCATACTTTCAGATGTCATTGGTGAGCTGACAGAAGTTAAACAGAAGTGTCTTTGATATTATTATTTTAGGTATTTAAAATGCTCTCTTGAATTCATGTCTGCTCAGCACAAGTGTTTCTCCTCAATTATAAACCCTCGGGTCTACTGAATACTCCATCAGTTTGTGTTTATCTGTGATGTTCTAGATAACTCTCAGTAAAACATCGACTCTGCAGAACATGACTGCTTCTCTTTTTATCTGTCTTTTTTCTGTCTCTCTGTTCATGCTGTCCAGTCATCCCTGCAGCGATGGCTGAGCTGTGAGGAAACGTTAACTGTGTAGATTTATGACTTCAGTGATGGGAAGTCTGTTTATGAGCATGTCTTCTCAATGCAGAGTCTACTTCTGGAGCCTGAACTTGGATCTCAGGACAGTTTGAAGAGAATAGGCCTGAAACATAAGAGGCTCAGCTCATGAGACATTTATCTGAAGAGTAACACTGGAGATGGCTTAGCAGCAGCTCTGGGCTGACAATGCTCTGCAAAAAGCTCTCTCTCTCTTTCTCTCTCTCTGTGTTTGTGAACATGTGACTAAATAGGTGTGCTCTTGACAGTATTTTAGCTGCAGGTGTGTGCCATCTGTGTGGTGAATTCAGGTGAGCCTGAGCCCTGGTGGACAGGTGAGGTATTGCTGTGGTATTGAAAGCGAGACTGATCTTGAGATGTGCCTTGTGGGATGAGTAAAATCATCACAATATTCTGTTATAACAATAGGCTGAGATAATTTAAAGGAAAGACAGACTCCAAGTATTCAGGATGATGGCGAGAGAGAGAGGGGGAGAGAGAGAGAGAGAGAGAGAGAGAGAGAGAGAGAGAGAGAGAGAGAGAGAAGCTCACAGGAACTTTTCTGGAGCTCATTGTCTTTCTGTCTTGTCTTTGTCTCAGACTCAAACTCATACTGAGCTGATCTGGAGCAGAACTGTCCCGTGCTCCTCTGAACCAGCAGGTCAGCCCAGAGCCATTAAAAATAGAAATGCTTTCTCAGCACTCTCATCTTCTCACCTGCCATCATCAGCACACAGATCATCCTTCAGTACTGATCCATTATTCATCTGAGCCTGAAGTGAGACAGAGCAGGATGTGAGCAGAACATTCGGTTCTGAACTCTGCTGAACACATTACAAACTCATAAATCTCAGAAGATGATTTGATCATGAAGGAAAAAATATATACCAAAACTTCATCATCTGCCCCAAGATTACATTCTTAAAAAGTGACAGAAAGAGATGCTATAAATTCACTACTCTACTTTCCTAAAGAACCATGTTTGGAAAAGTGTGAAGAACATTTTAAAGAACCATCACATAATGTGATTCAGATAAAAATTATTTATCTGTTACTTTTAACTGACTTTTTGTAAACTTTTGTTTGAGTGGATAGGTGTTAATCTGTTTATCCTCAGCTTAAAGCAAAAACAATATAATGAATAATAATAATAATAATAATAATAATAATAATAATAATAATAATAATTATTATTATTATTATTATTATTATAAATGATCATCAAAAAACTTGAAACTAACAGTGTCAACACTTGTGTGTGTGTGTGTGTGTGTGTGTGTGCGTGCGTGCGTGCGTGTGTGTGTGTGTGTGTGATTCCAGAGCTAAGCATCTTTCTTGTTTACTCACAAGTTTTAAGTACATCTGAGTGCTGACAGAGATGAACTCCACACACCTGCTCAGTCAGAAACTGGTTCTGTTTGTTGGTCCGGAGGCAGGGACAGAAGCGCTGCTAATACAAAGCACAAACAGCGGCTCACAAGGTCAGTCTGAGGTCATATATCTCAGTGTAGTGATGCCTGTTAGCTCTTCAATGCTGTTCATTCAATACCCTCCAGCATGACCCCCTGCAAACCACTGTACTATATAAACAGCATTAGAGTAGATAGAAAAAGAGAACCTCTCCCAAGTGGACCCCCTACACATGTCTAGTTTTACCCACATGTCATTATGTCGATGGTGAAAGTTTCAGCTGGTCATTAAATGGAATACTGAACGTTTTCAGAACATTTCAGAACTTCACAAAGTTCTGTAAGTGACCCAGTAATATGAAACTGTATGAGAATGAAGTAGGTCTGAGACATTACACATATTGATCTGTGTCTGTTCTGTTAGAACATATCCACAGAAACAAAACAGAAAAGAAACAAATAAGTCATAGAAATATAATGCATACAGAGATCTATACAAGAACTGTATTATTTATTATTCTTTAATAGCTTTGTTCTGATTGATAACTCAAAACTGAGCTTAAAGTGGTGGCACTGTCCTACCTCACCATTCTGCCATAGAATACACCTACCGGCTGTGACCCCTTTCCTTACCTTCAGCCATTGTTTTCTTTTGTCTGTGCGTCTTTAAAAATATTATGGATACCACTTTTGTGCCCAAGACCCTGCTTTACAATAATCTTTTAAAATGTACCAATTGTCTTAACAAACCTCCAGTAGAATCTTATAACATTACTTTTGCTAGTGATGGTAAGAGTATGTTGGTCTGTTGATGTTCTCTGGAGATGTTTCTGAGTGCAGAGAGATTGGAGGTGATAAATCACTACAGAAATAGTGACACATTGCAGGTATTACAACCATGTCATTGATTTCTTTGTCTGTATTCACAGGACAGGAAGTCATCAGCTGCCACTATTCTGTCTGTGAAAAAAGGACCAGCACTAGATATTGGACTTCTGCTCGTGTGAGGACAAAGCTCATGTCAGCACGTCTTTTCTGCCATTTGTTCTCTGACATTTACCTGACTTTTAAAAAGCTGTCTGAGCTGCCAGTGCTGGTGTTGGGTTTAATTTAGCCCCCACTCCTCCTTACCTTCACTGTGGTGTCCCTTGAGACTCCTCAGTCACGCTGACTACAGCATTTCTGTTCTGAGCCTCAAACCAAAGGAACCCACACATCCAGAACTGTCTGTCTTACAACCCAGATACTCTATGTAAAAGTAATCAGTCAGCAAAGACATGTTTACTATCTGAACACTTTTACTATGAGAGTTACAATACTAACATTATCAGAGTGATGGTGACAGAATTCTATTACATCAATAATCACTATGACTATACTATATTGGTTATAATTGGGATTAGACCAAAAATCATATGTTTGCATCTCTTTACCTTAAATGTGTAACATTCCAATTTTCTGATTAAAATTAATTAGAAATGTATTAATGTTGTCCAGTGAAAAAACCTCATTAACTATTTTTTCTCCTTTTGAAAATGTCATTGTATACTAAAAAGACATGAGCATTCTTCAGCTGTACTGAAGATGAGGAGGACATGGTGTGCGGGCCTGTGTGTGGAGTGTAAGGCTGATGTGCACTGTGATGTCCTGGGGAAACTACAAGACGTGGTGATTCTGGCAGTAAAGACACACTCATCAGTCAGGTAGCAGAGAGAGGTGTGACTGACGCACTCCAAGAGTTTAACAGCACGTTGTGTTTCAACTGATAACACACTGAAGAGCCCTGCCATCCCTCCAAGGACACACTAATCCTGTCTGTCACAAAGACAGGGGGGATGAGGGACTGGGAGTAGGGGGGATGAGGAACAACTTTAGCTTCAGCTGAGAGAAGCTTTAGATAGAATTTGTGCTGCTGTGATTGGTCAGATTTTAACATTTCATTTTTGAGTAAAAATAGAGGAGTTCTAATAGTTTGGCTTTCTGATACAGTACTTGATGCCATCCATACATGACTAATAAAACTCATAAAGGCTTAAGTCTCAATCTTTTGTATGTGTGTGTGTGTGTGTGTGTGTGTGTGTGTGTGTAATCACACACAAGGGTGAGTCAGAAATGATCCATAAAACTGTAGTTATATTAAAACTTAACACTTTCGGTACTATTTACAGTTTCTGTCTACATAGTCAATAATGTACAGGTTATACGCTTTACAGCAGTTCATATATGACTGCAGTGCAACAAAAATGGCTGCCCCACTTATGATTTCTACTGCTCAACAATCAACAGTCAACAGTGCTGTTTGGTCCTCTGAAAGAAGCCATAAGAGGATGGATATATATATATATATATATA